>JARKHS020027426.1:0-101060 GCA_030143305.2 Amblyomma americanum | reverse complement strand
GAGCGCAGTATAGAAACCTATGTACCAGTACATGGCAGGTTGAAGGGAGAAGAGGCGAGCGCACGAGCTTTTCAACTGGCGCCAAAGAGGCGAACATCACTGCCACGTGCAACTGGAAAGGGTTCTACATACAAGGAGGTGAATACGCACATTGCGCCGAAGCGAAGACGGCAGTTGACTCAGGCAAGAATGCCGCCTCGCTCCACCGGGCAAACATACGACCGCCACCGGGACGCTAAAGTTAAAGCGAGCGCGCCTTAACCTCCTGGACTATACAACGTCGCCATGCTTGCAGAAAAGTAGCGCGCACAAACGCGGAATTAGAAGAGCAGAAACGCCTTCGCAAGCAGCTGGTAAGAAAAGTTAAGCCAGGAACATCGTTTACAGTAGCGCCTTTAGCACTAAGTGCATTCAGTCATTCACGCCGCCCTTGGACGCTAGGCGGTGTCGGGCGAAATTTCACCGTTGGACTAGGTTTCGCTTGAAGTTGACGTTGATCAGTTAGGCACTGCCTTGGTCGACGCCACCAAAAAGAAGCGCCACGAAATAGGTGTACAAAGGTTTGCTTACTGAAAAGCCTCTATGTATAGCCATGGCAACGAAGCACGGTGTAGTATGTATGCATTACCGCAGTCGGATAGGCCAGGCGTAGCATGCCGTAGGCCGCAAAATTTTACTTTTCTTGGACTTTGAAGAAGGGGAGAGTCTCGAAATGCAGAGAATGCAAAGCGCCAACCAAGAACGTTTCTGGCAGTTCACCGCCGCACGAATAAGTGAAAAACAAAGCGGATTTTCGAATTAGTGGTTTTGAGGCAAGGAAACGGCGCAGTAAGTGCCTAATTTCTCTGTTGACGCCTCAACTACGTCTTGAAGTCTGCTGGGAAGGAGGGCTTCCGTGCCAGCTACACGCAGGCGTTACTCGTATGCGAGAAGTTTCCCCAACACGTGACGCAGAGTCGCAGTGTCCAGCAGATTCAGACGAAATAGTCAAGGGCAGCGCTGTCTAGGAAATATTTTTAATGTGAAAGCATTACTAGCCCAATTACGAGAAAAGCCCGCGGCATGTGTCTGTGTATACTCGCAGATGGTAGTCAAAAATTACAGCGATGACAAGAAAAAAAGAGTGAAGTCAGCAAGCGGCCGTACGACGCACAGAGCAAGCTTAGAATCACCAGTTCTGGCAATCTTATACATGTCGTTCGTCTAGATATACGCTCCAAACTGGCCGACCTACATGTGCTGCCAGTTTTTCCGGCATTCGTACCAAAATTATGACGAAACCGTTTGCCGTACAGTGTTCCGGGTGGTGATATGCGGTTTGTCGTTTCATAAGTTTACAAGTGCTAGACAAGTTTAGAGGCTAGCTTGTGACAGGAATTCCACCGCCAATACATGAACCTTCGACTGTATGCTTTTCCAGACTTTCATATCAAAGCTGTGATCGAGCGTCTCGTCGTACAGTGTTCCGAGCGGTGTCATATGCGCATGGACACCACCCGGAACGCTGTACGATGCTGTTTTCCTAGAAATCGTAGAAAGGAGTTTTAATGCATGACCAATGAATATTTCGTTATCAATGCACCCAGGGCCAGTAAATCTTTCCTATTCTCACACCTGAGGAGTCAAAACTGTCTCTGCCAAATTTTATTTAGTTATCCTTGGCGCTCGTTCCGGGGCAGACTGGAGTACGCTTGTATCCACATCCTGCCCTGCTTAAGAAGCCTCCCTAAACCCGAACACAGAAGCAGGAACAACGTTCTTTTTTCTTCTGCACCGCCCATGGATCGAAATTCGAAGTTCCTTGGCTCCACCATGGTTCATCGCATAACATCCCCGCCACGCCCCTCCCAACAAACTGATCCGAAGGTTTAGGTTCCCACGCGATGACGGTGATATCGAGATTTTGCTCCTGGCCTCGGTCTCCCTACTACGCGCTGCTGTGCCATTGCGGGGAAATGGGTCTACCGGCTCCTTGGCTCCGGCTGCGATTGCTTGGAGGCCAGGTCCATGGTCTCGCCGCCCTGAGAGACTGGGTCAGGTAGAGGGCCATGGTCAAGAGCTACGGTGCTACTATGGTCGAGGCCGCGGTTGGGTTGCCCTCGCACGCCTGGTCAGCTGGCGAAAGTCCAGAGCTGTGGTCGTAATGGGGCTACGCCTGCAATGTCTACATGGGTTTGGCCAGCTTGCTCCTAAGTAGGCGATTGTGACGGCGTCTGCGAAACCAGTCGGATGAACTCTCACCAGGCGACGGCGTCTTGTGGACTGGTGGGCAACTCCAATTCGGTGCGGCAGGTAGCAGATGCGGCCTGCATCCAGCAAGGTGGCGACTGCAGGTCTGGTCCAGTAGTCTGGTCTAGAACCCGGCAGGTCCAGGAGAGGTATAAGGGCTCCTAAAGATCTATGAATATAAAGTCGAGAATGATCAATTCTACATTTATGGAAACTAACCCATTCCCTGTATAGTGTCAAACCCTTAAGGCGGATTTTAAGTCCCAAGTTTAGCAGCCAAGGTAGACTAACTGCACTTGCTAGTGTTAGCGCGCATATCTCGCATTTAACGCAAGCAACCTCAAACGGCTCTCATTTCTTATTCTCCCTACTGGCTCGTGCAACACATGCGTCTGATCTCGTTAGGTTGAGGCGCAACAGGGGTCAGAGCAGATCTTTACTACACGCCCTTTGTCGGACGGTTTAGGGTATTGCATAGAATGTTTTCTATTTATGGTCGAGTTAACATTTCAGAACTGTAGTGCTGCTAGTAGTCCAAGTGCTTCACTTAATTTATATTTCTATTTCCATGTGCTCTAATTCATTACTCTTAATAAAGCTGCCAATAGAGCGGAATATTCGACAGTAAAAATGCATGCAAAATGTGAGAGGTGTTCTCTCCTTTCTAGTGGCAATCTAATGCATTAACGTGCTGTTTTTAGCCATCAATAGAAAAGACGTATAAACAATTTTCGTTTTAAAATAGAGCATTATTTTAACGTTCGTTCATTTGGTGATTGCTTTTCTCAAAGTGTGTTCATGTGAAGTTGTAGGTTTTATGGTGTTTGCGTCCCAAAGCGATTCAGGCTATGAGGGACGCCGTAGTGAAGGGCTCCGGATAAGTTCGACCGCCTGGAGTTCTGTAACGTGCGCAGACATCGCACAGTACACGTGGCCACAACATTTCGCCTACATCGAATTGCCGTCGCCGCGACCGGACTCGAACTCGCGTCTTTAGGCACAGCGGCCAAGAGCCACAACTGCAGATCTACCATGGTGGCTGGCAATTTGAAGTGATGCACGTGGGAGGCCGCACCACAGTAGGAGTGAAAAGTGTTTTCCGGCAATAACGGTAACGCATATAATTCTTGGCACTTTGCGACCATGATGGGCACTTGTGACCATGATTAGATGTTTTGCTGCTAGCCGTGTTTCAAGGACGTACTACTGCGACAGAAAGAAACGCGAACAATGCGGCGCCTACGCTTTCCGCTTAGGCGCGTAGGTTAACGCACAGATGTTAACGCGATAAGTCTAATCGAAGTCTCATTCCAAGCCCAAAACAGGAAAGTAACAGCAAAAATAAAGCGGAATTAGAGGCAGCCTGCGCCTGCGAAGAATCAACAGGTTAAACAGGGCCCATTTTGAAAAAAAATTCAAATTTAGTGGAAAAAGCCGATTGGAAAAATAAAGTTGGATACGGTAACATAATGTCCTATGGGCTCAACGAGCCCAGAGGGATGGTGATGCCTCAGAGAGCTTCTTTTATTATTGATTTAAAGCAGGAAAATTATTAAAGGTGCCATTTAAAAAAATTTTTGTAAGAAAATATGCAATATGATTTGTGAGGAAAGACAAAGAAAAACAGAAAAGAGGCAAGAGATGGAAAGAGAAATATTGTCGATGGCGCAGTGAAGATGGTGACGAGAGAAGGTCGGAAGGTCTAGGAGAGGAGGTAGAAAGATTAAATCTGTGGAGAAGAACAAAAAAAGCAGGAGAAAGAGGGGCGAGGAAGAGAGGAAAGGCAATTCGCCATGTGTAATGTGTTTGTGTGTCTTTCCTGTAACGAGTTAGTGGGCGAAAAAAGTTAGGCCACTAAGAGAAGTAGTAGAAATATAGAAATATAGGTAGAGAGCAAAAGGGCGTACGTAAGAAATGTAAAGAAAGAAAAAGTGAGGGAAGTCTAGTGTAGGGGTTAGGGTAACCTTTATTCCTTTTTAGGAATAATTGCATAGGCTGTAAGTGTTGGTCCCTTTGGGACTAACTTCAGATGGTCTAGGTGTTGACTTCTTAGGAGAGAAGTGCAACAGTTAGTCCCGAGGAGCAGCCGTTTGAAGAAAAAATGAAAGCGAAGCGTTATTTCTAGCGTAATATTTTCTGTCAGCACATTAGATATAACAACAAAGGAAACAGGAATGAACACACATGAAAATACCACGATTCTACCACACAACCTTTGGTTCAGGAAACGAGCACGAATATAACCAGGGCACACTGCAGATGATGCAGAGCAGGAAATAAAAGCCATATATACGAAGCACGAACATTGCTTGGGTTTACCGCTCGCAGTTTTATGAACATAAGCATAAGCATCACATAAGCATAACCTCAGACTGGCTCTCCCGCACCTGAAAAAACTCGCGTTCATCACACGCATTCGTACGAAGATTGAATGTGCGTCAGTCATCTTGGATCCTGATCAAGCCTATCTCATAGCTAACATTGAGTCCTTGCAGAACCATGCAGCGCGTTTTATTTTTTCAGACTACTCACACACCACCAGCGTCATTGTCTTAGAGTAACGCCCCGAATTAGAGCTTGTCTTACGGCCGTAAACTATCACGACTAGCACTTTTCCATAAACTGTATCACCATCCTTCGTTTCTCCACGATTTTTCTCCAATCACAATAAGCCTTCTTACCGCGGCTCGACCAAACGCATCTCGTGTCATTCATCTGCATTTGCGAGGCCATTCCTACCACGCACTATCATAGAATGGAACAATTTACCTGCGCACATAGCCATTGAATCTAACGCCTCCACATTTTTTTCTCTCATCCACAGGGATGTTGGCATTTGAAATGTTTGTAGTGTTCGAAATGTTTGAATGCTTGCTTTCTTCAGCTGCTGTACTTTTGAGCTTACATCTGTTCTTTTCGTGTCTAATATGTACACTGTAGTATTGTACATCGCCGTTATGCCTAATATTTTTCTTTAAACCCATAATTTGTATTATATTTTTTTGTCGCGTGCTTTTTAGTAACTCTCTGGTGATTAATTATTTTTTTCTATGTTATACCTAGCCTGTGTATTGTTCCTTTACTTGTGAATGGTGTTCCTTGTACATGTTTTTACACTGCCCCCTTATGTAATACCTTTGAAGAAGGGTCTTTAGGGGTGTGCGGAATGAATGAATAAATAAATAAATATTGCTATTTAGAGCAGAGCGTGGTTACTTTAGTGTCAAGATTTCTCAACAAGTTACGGTAAGCCCAAAACCGTACGCAGAGCAGTATAAATTGTGTTTTTGTCCAAAATATAAGTGCCGAGCCGCGTAAATTTCACGGCCAGTACTTCATTACCCCAAATCCATGTTTGCGATTTGTTTTTTGCAGATACAGTGGTCTTCTTTGTAGCAACTGGCCGCCGCACATTGCGGCCTGTTGAAAACAAATATTTAAGGTCGTGGCTGACATAGCTTTTTTGTTACTGGCGGGCAACGGCGACGGGGAATAAAATATTTGCCCTTCAGCACTTTGCCATGTGTCGCCGGTATTTGCACAGCATCACATAAGCTCGTCAAACAAACGGCCTTGAAATGAAACTACGTACTATATTTGATTAACGCTAACACTTCCAATTCACATTCGACACGTATTAAAGCTTGTAGTACTTTTTATGCACTTTCTCAACTGCCGGTCACTTCGGTTCCAGAAAGCTTTTTTTTTTTGGGGGGGGGGGGGGGTGACAAAAGAGTTTATCTGCTTCAGGATGAAAAGCGGCGGTGCTCTCACTGGCCTTATGACTCGTTCACACTTGGGCATTCGGCGGCAGTAGCGAGCGCAACTCGCCGCCGGCCAACTTCTACATCGTTCACAGTGGCGTACAAAAATATGGCTATAAAGCGCTATAAATCGGCGCTGTCTGAGTACCTTGAGCGTATACACGCCTACGTACGCTAAAAAAAAGGTATCTTACGGGACGTGACGACATTTGTAACGCTTCCTCTTTTAGTTCAGTGGACGCCTCGATTGCTCAGTGGTTATTAAACTCGGCTGCTGTCCCGAAAGACGCGTGTTGAATCCCGGCCGCGGCAGTAGAATTTCGGTGGAGGTGAAATTCTAGAGGCCCGTGTAATGTGCGTAGTCAGTGCACGTTAAAAAAGCCCAGGTGGTCGAATGTTCCGGAGAGCTTCACTACGGCGTGCCTCACAGCCTGATTCGCTTTGGGACGCTAAACCCTCATAAACTAAACTCTTTTAGTTCAGCGTGTGAAGAGACGCAGCGATAAGTGGCACCTAGTGGCACCATCCAGTTGTTAGAATGGCAATCATTTTTGTCAACAAAAAAAAAACACGCCTCGTAAGCCTAGAAGCGGCAGAATCGTCTCTGTAAATGAAAAATAAACCGAATTCATCTTTGATACGATTTCTTGTCGGCGAAATGAGAGGTAGTGAAAGACTGTTGCCCATTTATGGGCTGTGAGCGCACTAAAAAGACAGCAACGACGACGAAATAAGTCTGAAACGAGGGTTCCTGCTTTGAATGGCGCCTCCATTATTGTCGCCGCGGGAATCCAACTCAATCCTACGCTTCCGTTTGTCACCCCGTTTGTCTCTTTCTAAGCAGCTACTCTGTTGAGTTTGCGCATGACATGCAATTGTGGCAAGAGGAGGGCCGTGTGAAAACTGAGGAACTGCTACTTTCCTGGTAATTGTTTATCGCATGCTATAGAAGCAGCAACTTAGAATCTGCAATTACTTAATACTTCTGCGTACTCTTCATTGCAATTTTACTTTCTTTCACTAAACATTTGGAGCCTATTATAAAACCTTGTTGCGATCCTTAAATGTACACATTACCTGCTTCCCTGAATTTCTGCTTGGACAGCTAGAAAGTTTACGATTCCCAATTATGCTTCATCTCCATAGCATCACTCCGCACTGAGTGCCCAGCTCATATGACGTCACTAGAACTCACCTCCCTGACTGGTCCAAAACACTGCGACATAAGAGGCGACACCATGGTGATCTGGCAGGCATTCTACATCAGAGAACAAACAACCGTTACCGGCTATATAAAAATCCGAGTTTCTGTAGCCTCTAGGGGTAGTGTGAAATGCTCGTGTTTCTCGCGGTGTTTCTCGGGTGCGATTGTGAGTGGCACGCGGTGACGCGTTGTGAATTATCGGTTTTGAAAAAAGTAAGTATCGAGGCAGACAGGCAGACTGAGATAACTGGCGAGGGGCAGAACAAATCATCGTGGGCACGGTGTCCCTGTAGGCAGTTTTACTATAACGTCACTAGCAGCTGGAGCGTTCCAAGCAACCAAAGTGGAGCGGCGCATCTCTTCTCTCTCTTCTTCTCCACTTTCCTCTCCGCATTCTTTTCTTTTGCTCCTACAATCTCTTCGTCTCGTAACAAAGAAACCTGACCTTTACGACTGCCCCTGTATAATCAAAAAACAACATTAGGTATATTGCGGCAGAGTGTCATACCTAAATATTCTGTATCTAGAGACAGCCATAGTTTGAAAGTTTTAGACAGTCTGTATCACCCCAAAATTTGAAACTATTCGCAAGTTCAGCGTTAAGCGATACACCTTGTTACTACGAATCGAAATCTCTCAAAACAGCTGAACAATTTTGCAGCAGTTTTACAACTTCACCCATTCATATCTTCTAAGCGAACATGCTAACTTTTTTTCTGTCACTGCTTCTTTTAACGGTAGAGTGTTATAGGCTCCGTGCCCCCGAAAATCAGATGTCTGCGTTGTCCGCGTCGACGTTCTGACCGCAAACCACAGGCTTGACTCGAAGAAGGTGGTCCCCAGGAAGCAACTCAGGCAGGTGGGCCACCTGAGTCACGGGACCATCCGGCGTCATCACAACCTGCTCACTCGATAGGGAGCAAACTGCACACCGTAGTACGGGACAGTTATATTGAAGATTGGGCGCTCAGGAAGAGCAACCTGGGCCACAGAAGGCCCACCACTGGGAGCACCTGCCACCCAATGGCGGTGCAGCATCGCTGAACAGCTGCACCACTGCGCAAGGAGGGTTATAAGGACTCCAAGGCATCTATGAATGAAAAGCAG
Organism: Amblyomma americanum; assembly: GCA_030143305.2. NCBI lineage: Eukaryota > Metazoa > Arthropoda > Arachnida > Ixodida > Ixodidae > Amblyomma > Amblyomma americanum. The sequence continues at coordinate 92,756 of JARKHS020027426.1, read as the reverse complement.
GGCATGACCTTCTGCTTATATGGGAATTAACGCATTACTCTATCTCTGAATTTTCTTAAGGCGGAACTGAAATGCCCCATCCTATTTTATTAAGATAAATCTCGTTGTGCCATCATGCAGATATTTTCTGTGTCATTGTTCAAAAACAAACGCTATTTTGCCTGATTGTTATCGATTTGGAGCATCGAATTTGTGCTTGCAGGTGATGGCCTCATTACCAAACCTGATAGCAGCGTACGTGTCAAGCCCTAATCCAGCTTACCAGTGTCTGCATACCACCCTGGCATACTACGACGGGCTGGCTAAGGAGGGCACGAACGTCTGGCATTTCAAGAGCCCTGTTGACCATCACACGTGAGGACCTCTTAGACTTGTTACTATACTCTCACATTTTTGCTTACGGCCGATTTCTTAACCAGCATTCAGAAATGGTACTGTTTCAAACAAGAAAGCCAAAAACGTACTGCATTTTATATTTTCTCTTGAGTGCATACTGAAGCTTTTCGCATGCGTACCTCTGAGTTGAGGAAATAAAAACAGGAATCTAGGCGTTTGGCATCACGTCGGGCTTAAAGAAAGTCAAATGTAGCCAGCCTGTAGCTATGCCCATCTCCATCTGCCTATGCAGGCCCCCATGGACTTCGAGGCCGCAGGTAGCATTTTCTGCAGAGCAATCGCTCCTCGGCCGACATATCCCGGTGTCCTGATTGCAGAGAAACGCCTGTGCAACACTGTCTTCGGCTAGCAGCCTAGTAACGGAGTCTCGTAGTTACGAGATAATAAGACGCGAATGCCGGAAGTATCGGCGACGCGGTATGTACCAGAGAAATACACCCGCGATTTCAATTACTTCTCTTAAGCATGCCAACCAGACATCAATCAACCGCACATATGTTTTATTATTGGGAAATATTACCAGAAGCTTCATGTATAATTGCGGTGCTAGTGGGCTGTATTGTCCAACTCACGAACACAGATACCTAAACACTTACTAATGCCGTCCTAAAAACTTCAAGGCATTCATGTACAAATATTTTCGCATGATTTTTTTCTTAGCGTCGTCAAAGAAGTGACGTTTGACATCACTGAGGGAACAACATCGGACCAAGTCTACTTTCTACTTGACGGAAGTGAGTATAGTTTTATGTGTTTTAATGAGCTCAAGCTCTCCAGCTGACATTATGTGCGCAGTTACTACGTAAACTCATGACTCCGATATGTGAAGTATGTCACTTGCCTTCAAGTTTTTAGGGACAAGGTACCGGTAACTTGGCGTATAATGAACTCGTATCATTAAGACACTGCGCCTGAATCTGCCTTCGGATGCCCTAGACCATATAATCTAGGAGCTCAGCACATAGTGCTTTGTTTAGCTCACACATAGCTTTTTACGACGCAGTAATTTGAGGAGGATGTCGGCGTGAAAATAAAGCTGCTTTCCTTTAAACTGTGCACCTGGGTCTTTGTGACAAATCAGAGATTCAAACTATGTCAGACACGCATATCATCTTTTGCTGGTGAATGTGAAAGAGGAAATGTTCTGTAGTGTTTCTCGTCGTTGAGACTATTTGCAAACATCTAATGCTTTGCAAAGCAGGTATGAAGTACTTTAGGGCATGCAATACACGGGGCGCAGCACACTTTCAATAGTTCTCTGCAGATTGGGCATTGCGCCTGGAACTCATGTCCTGCCTTCATATGATGCCTTTGGCATTCGGTTTTACCTGGGCAGTGCGATCGGAGTCCATCGTCTCTTTTCTTTGTTGGCGTCTCGCAACGATCCGCTAGATTTCCCAGCCCTTAGGGAGACTATCTGCGCCCCTTAATGCCTATTCACTTTCGTGTGCGTCTGCATCTAGCTTACCCTGCCGACTTAGCCGAGGAATGTTTTTCTCCGTCCTTCCAGCCTCCGCGCTCTCTGTGCCTAGAAGGGGCTTTGTAGCAGTTGAAGCATTCCGCTTGACTATGCGCCTGAATAATAATGCCGATAAACGCATAGACAAGACGGCAATAGTGACACATGAAGAAAACGATTATACTCATGCCGCTCACATTCTGGACTGTGTGCTAAGGGAACATTGCAGGTATTCAGAGTAAAGTCGACAAATATTATAAATTGTTTACCCTTTGCCTCTGTATGACTGCTGTAGGTAGCAGTTCACTTATACAACAGCTATCAGCCTAGTGCCAACCACGGAGCTTCGATCACGGCAGCTAAATATCGGTATCCAATTTAGGATGCACTGTGCATTCGGTGCAGCGACCAACTAGGTAAAATGTTCTGACTAAGGAACTCTTAATTCATAACTAAGAAAAGGTCAAGGGCTTGAAAAATTAGTCATCACGATCATCATCATCAGCTTGACTACGCCCACTGCAGGGCAAAGGCGTCTACCGCGTTTTTTGCGCGTTTTGTTTAGTTTCTTTATCTTTTTTACCTTTTGTGATTACAGGAGGCACACTTTATTCTTTTGTTCTAAGATTTGTATTGTGTCTGTACCGCTGTGGACTGTTTAGGGTCAGAGGCCTCGTCAGGCACTATCAGCCTTCAGCTTCTGTCCCAGCATCAGACCCTGTGGTTCGTCTGACGCTGAAATAAAAATAATACCATTAACCGTGTTCTTTTCCAGCTATGGCCACCGTGTCCCCGCAAACTTCTTAATCTCATCTGCCCGGCTATATTTATGCCACCCCCTGCTACGCTTGCCTTCAATTGAAATCAACTCCGTTACCCTTAATGACAAACGTTAATCTTGCCTTCCCATTTCATGCCCTCCTCAATCCAATTTCTTCCACTTCATTCCGACAGAATGTCATTAATCCGAGTTTGAAAAATTACAGACCGATCAGCTTAGTGTCCATTGTCTATAAGGTTTTACTAGGAAACTGCGAATAGAGTCAAGACAGACTTAAATTTCAGTCAACCAAATTAACAGGCAGGTTTTCGTAAAGGCGTCTGACACTAGACCACATTCACCGTACCAATCAGGTTATAGAGGAATTCGGAGAATATAACCGAGCCCTATATATATATCATAGATTTATTTTGAGTCGACGTTTCGGACAGAGCCTGTCCTTTCTCAAGACTATATATATATATATATATATATATATATATATATATATATATATATATATATATATATATATATATATATATATATATATATATATATATATATATATATATATCGTTAGAAGTAACTTTTTTATTTGACTCGACGTTTCGATCGTAGGACCGCTCATTTTCGTAGCCTTCATAGATCATAGATGTCTAGAAACCATTTCACTCAATAGAAATCGGTGGCACCTCAAACGGTGGTGAGGAGTGTGAGTGAACTCAAGGACTGCATGTATTGTGACCCGTCGGTCAATTTTTTCTGTGTTGGGAGCGAATGTCAGCACGACAGTGTTTCACTGCCCACTCATTTCCCTGTGACAACGCACCGCTCGTCTCGCGCGCAGGACACCTTGCGGCTTCAAGTAATCAAAAGGGCCGCTTTCCGAACACCACTTTGACACACCCTTGAATTTAAAAAAACAGGTGTTCGTCATGCCAGAATGAGGCAACCGGATATTAACTCGCATGTCACGAATCTGAGAGCACTTCTGAAGAATGTCAACCTGCTCCTTTTTAGAGATATCCAAATGAAGAGCCCCTTGCGTGGTGAATCGGCTGCGAATCGGAGGTGATCCTAGCAGTATTTGAATGGATGCGAGGAGCATGATAAGGTTTAGATCTGTTAACTCAGTTCCTTTCTTTGCCGACGAAACTGTCAGCGGTATCCCGACCGTTATTTGCTTCCGATGACTCACTACTTTCAAGCCCTCATTATTCACATCGGTAATAAGGGGCATAAACTCGTCGCAGTCCACGATCGTTGATTCGTCCCCACTGATCGAAAATGTCTCGCTGGACTTGGGGTCGCCCCGTGGTCTGCCAGGTCCATGATGCACTGTGAAGCCATGGCCGCCTCTCCCACGCTGGCGTCCTTTGGTTGGCGCACTCTCTGTAGGAATGCCGGCGCCGGAAAAGCTGCACCCTTCCCATGGGAACATTACCACCTTTAAGATGCGGCTGTCTTCAGCAGAAATAAATATAACTGGGGCAAAAATTAATAAAGTAACAGAGCTGAGGTGACAACAGATCGAACAACGTCTTGTTCGTCTTTAGTTCCATTCATGCTACTTCTAAGCTTTTTGTCTGCCTGCCTATACATTATGAGTACCCTTAAGTAAAATAATCACTTAACGGTAGCATTTTTTCGCGTGTGTCTCACTTAGGGACGTGTTTTTGTTCCTCAAAGCTGTTACTAACCGGGTGTGAAATCTGTTCTTGTGCAAAGTGCCATCAACGTATTGGGGCGCACATGAATGTCGATCCAACCAGTTCCTGTTTCACCTGTTAACTTATAATTCATTCCGCCAGTATGCTGCAACCTACAACGCACAAAATTCATTGGCTCAAACAATGAACAAATTTTCATTGCGCAATAAATGTAATTTTTCAAATGTTGTTACAATATATATTTCAGATCGGTGTCGCCTCTACATAGCGCACTACCATTACACCGACTACGAGAGCTGCGTTGTGTCCACGATCTCTTACAACAAGGAAGACCGTAAGCTATTCACCTGCAATTTTGAGATGCTTTAATGACGTTTTCCTTCTGCCAATGAATAGTGGCCGAAAGGAAGACTCGATAGCAGGAAACCTTGATTCAACGCAAAAAATGGCTGTGCAACATTGTTAATGATGCCAGAGGCCGACGTTGAAAGCCCCTATCCAGAATGCAAAATGTAGGATAATGTACAGTTCTGCTCGATAGTGAGCGGTTCTAAATGCTCACGGGCGTGTCCTTTTGCGGAGCACTGACAGCGCCCCTCGCTTTCTGTGCATATTACTGACAGCAAAGAACTTTTCGTCTCATTTTGTTTGGAGCGAAATACACAGGTAAATTAGAAAATATATTTCACAAATGTCTTGTTATTTTGCTACCTTGACCAAAAAAAATGATTAGATTTCATATTTGCATTTGCGTTCTTGTCCTAGGTAGTGAAGCAACCCTAATATTTCTTAGATTATTTAATAAAAAAAGCAAATAAGAAAACGACACAAGCGGAACTAGCTCAATTTGTAAGCCCCTGTAAATTCCAAAAATAATATAATTCGAGCGCTTCGTACAAAAATTTGCCAAGAGCGCCGCTGTGCAGAATCCCTTGAATTTTTAAATATATTTCAATCTGACCAACTCTCAACTAGTTATTCGCCGGCTAGTTGTTCTTCAGCAACTGCGCGCAAGTTTAGCGACCCCACATAATCCCCTTGGGAATCCATCTCTCTTTTCTTGCTACTAAAGGAAATGGAAGCATTTCACTCCCGGTTGTTATTCAACGAGGTGCAAAAACGCGCAAGATACCTAATTTTGCTCGAGATTATTCGTAGTGTTGTCGACACTCGGTTTTCGCCAAGCAGTATTTTATTGGTGCTGGTCACATTAATCTGTTAAATCGCCGGTAAGGTTGAGACTTTGCATGTGAAAATACTAAAATAATATGCTCGAACAGTAACGCAAAGAAACAGTAACGCAATATGCGAAAAGTAACGGAGAGGACTTTTGCAACGGATGTTGGAACGAAGCAGTCGTTGACAAAAGTGTCGAAATAATGGTTAACAGTAAATTTAAAATACTGAGAATCCTTTACATATTTACACCTTTTTCTTTAAATTGGTGCAGAAAGAGCGCTGAAATTTGCAATGCATAGAAAAGTTTTGAGTTCCTTGAATCTTTTCTTTGTTTCCTCTAAGAAAGCTCAGGAAAAAAATTATAAAATGCAGTCGGCTGATTTCACGGCGGTTGTGCCTAGATATTTCAAGTTTAATTATCTTTGTTCTTTTATATATCATGCCTATATTACTTGTTAAACTATAGGGAAGCGCAACAAACATTGCCTTAAATCTGGTGTTATTTAATATAGTGGCGTTCATTAAAAATTAAATAAAGAAAAACCCATCCACATTTTTCCTGCGTAACCGTTAATTCGATGTATACAAGCCCCGAGCAATGCCATCCGTTGATGCGTTGTCTGTTCGCCTAGCGCGAGCGCTTCGTCCAATGTTTAGGGCGTATCTTGGACTTCTCTATATTATTAGACACCACCTGACTGGAACCACCTTCCCACATCGAAAGTTAGCATTATTAATGTCAATAACATTGATGTCTATATTTAACAAAACTGAACTCGCTACAATTGTATAAATGTTTATTTCATCACCTTTAATTATGCTCACTGTTTTTTTGTTCTTGTATGTTGTCATGGTATTAACCAACTTCCCTGTAAAATTCTTCGGCCCTGGAAGTATATGTAAATAAACTAATAAATTGAACAATGAAAGTCGGTGCACTTTTTTAAAGCCTATATTCTTTTCTATTTTGAAATTTTGAAAAGATATGCTTGATATTTTCGAAGAAGAAAGTTCTTGAAAAAAGCCTCACTTGAGGCTTGTGCTGTTTTCGATTTTTTTTTTCAGGAAAAGGCAATTTCTGATAATAGCGAAAATAAACCTGACATATTCTTTCTCACCTGTTTTTTCAGGGCGCACAGTTTATTCATGATAGATTTAATATCTCGATTTTGATATCATTGCAAAGTTAAAGAATTTTGCTGTGCGCGAAAATGCAGCCTCTGCGGCGACGCTGTTTTATATTATTTTCTTCTTAACTGCTACCATTTTCACGAAACGAATTTCGGTATTCGCCTGCTCATTAAATAAGTGCATAATTTAAAACAAGAAATAAAATTAACAATTTTAAATATTTCTCATTTTGAACCCTCGCGGAACCACTCTGTTTTTTTGCAGGCTATTCATCATAGTATCATTTTCTACATCCTTATGGCTTTCAGCACTACTAATTTCAGGCTGTGTTATGAGCAATTTTTGAGAAAAAAAACGCAAAAATGTGAAAAATACAACAAATACGCAAAGCAATTTTTTATATTCTAAGCATTTATTTAAATGCATTTTGTGCAAATTATTTGTACCAAGTTTCATTAACCTAGCTTTGGTTATCCTACTGCTAGAAAATATTTTATTGTTACTGCATCTAAAGCCTCACCTCAGCTTATGTTCACGAACCATGATTTTGCTAATGACCTTCTTTTTCGTGGTTTCTTTCTTAATTGGTTATAATCTATTCAAGTCACTACTAACATTTGGATACAAGGGAAGAAAAGAAAGCTGAGCCCCGTTTGTTTGCAAGTTCCTTTCCTCTCAGCATGAGGAGATTGTCCTTCACTGCCTATTTGGTATCACCACCACAGAAGCATTATATTTGTATTAGGAGAAAACGGTCGGTACCCAAGATCACACCAGTTATTTTTCCACTGTGTGCTCAAAGTTCTCACTCAGTTAAAGCGTCCCACTGGGCCCTTTGCAATCGTGCGGTTATCAGTTCACTCACATTTCCCTGAATACTGGGCCACACTTTTTTCCGAAATTGTCGGCCATCTGGCTAGTAACCTTTAAAAATATACGGCCCACTGAAACAAAAACAAGGAAAAATCAGAGGACGGTCATTACTGTGTAACGCGAGATACTCAGCGGCAGCTAGCTGTGCTATTGAAAAAAATAATTTTACGCGGATATTTTATGTTGTTTTTGGGGGCATTTGGGCGGTATAGGTGGGACGTCAATCCGGGCACGCTCGTTAGGGGTAAATTTTGCTGCCTGGTTATTCGTAGTCTGGAGTACGAAGTAGCAAAGGGGGGCGAGGAAATCGCAACCGCGCGGGGTTTCACGCAGCGGCTGTTTGGCGCGGCTTAAAGCATGGCTTAGCAGTAATTTTGTCTAGTCTCGGTTTCCTGCATATGTGCATTATACTCTCTGAAGAGTGTCCTTGCATTCTGTCCCGTATTGTTTAATTCGATATATTTCAGGTGCAGTTGTCTCCCGCCGGTGGAAGGTTTTCTCATTAGCACAAATGCTGACCATGACGCTGAATACATTAACTTCACAATAACTGTACCTGAATTTGTGTAAGGAAAGCATTACTATCTTTTATAATACTTATATCAGCCTAAAAATCGAAGGAAGAACAGAAGTTAGTGGATGAAGTAAACAACTATTGATGGCTACTAGAGCGCCACGCATGCGGTTTGCATTACTACAGCTCTTCGAGAGGTGATTTTTTTTCCGCGCGCGCAATTGTCTGCACTTCGGGGAAAGCAAGATTTAAGGCACCAGTTACTACCAAATTCTTCATAGCGCAGGGGGTACTCTCTTTTTCGACGTGATCGTTTTTTTTTTTCGATAATACAATCTCCGCACGGCGTGCATCAAAAGGCTCATTGCTGTTCGATTAGGCTTTGTGCTTTTTGTGCATATTCCTTTTAGCACTCAAACCTCGTATTCAGCGCCTGAATTATTATTTTCTTTTTTTCAGTTTGCATGCTATGGGTTACGAAAGAAGTGGTGGACGCTATACCAGAAGACTGCCTTGCCGCCTATCATGCCACGTGCCAGGAGAAGTACGCGGCCTATGACCGCGAAATTTGCGAAGTTTGACCGCGCCGGACGGCGGCGAGCTGAATAAAGACTTACCAGTTTTTTATTTGATGTCAATCTTATACAGAAAGCGTTGCACACTATGGTTTTATCAAAATATTTTCTTTCTTGCTGCCTGTTTTACAATTTATGGTCTTCTAAACAATGGTAAAGCAAGACAGTGCTAACCTTTGGTGTCCCATAATGAACATAAGGAAGGGTTTGTTGGTAGCCGCAGTCGGGCCATTAGGGAGGCTGCCCGAATAACATAAATATTGCTGTAAAACCGCGACACCTTTTTGGTCGCTTAATGTTGGACACCATCTCCCCCCTAAAGATATGTCCACGTTGCGGTAGAAGCAGGGTGCACACAGAAGCTTCCAAAATCACTTTCGTGCACGCTCATGTCGAGGAATAGGAATCTGCTTTCATTAAATGGGCACTTTTTTATGTTTTAGTCTTCATCAATATATTAATCGGCCTGTTGATAAGGCCTATGATTTCTGTTTTATTCTTTCTTCCTGACTAGACCTAACCATGCTCTGCAGTATCTACCTATACAAATAAATTAAATGAATAAATAAATGTTCCCATTTCAAAATTGTGAGAAACCTCCAAGCAGCTGCAAAAAAAAATCCGGAGTGTGGACGATTGCGAAGTTCTTAATGTCATAATATATATGAAAATATATTGACATGGTTTAGGCTGCCTCTAGTTATAAGGACGAACTGCGCATTTTACTGGAACAGCAACGCGAAGGCAGTCGCTTTCTCACCAGGTACAATTTTCAGCGCGAAAGCTTTACCTCACGATAAAAGCCGCAAAAGTCAATGGCTCTCTGAAGCTTTGACCTTGACCTTGGCCTTGAAACGATAAAATAAACTTTGCCGCGACTGGTTCTGCCACCCCTGCCGGCGCGAGCAGATAGCTTCGCTGGCCACTGCACGAGGGCACTATGCTATCGCCGCCGCCGATCGTGCGTCGTGTGAAAGTGCAACACACGTTCGCACTGTGCATTGCACATCATCGCCTTCATCAATTTCCATCTGCAGCACAAACAGATTAGATCAGCTTAACCTCGATCAGAGCCTAACCAGAGTTTAATGTTGTCGCCAGACTTGCCGACGACCCAGCAAAGCAAAACCGTGAGCAATCGGGCTGAGCACACACTTTCTGTCGTCTACTCGGTTTGACTACGTTAAAACGCTGCATTTTTTTATTCCGTCACCTGACGCTGGCACCTTGATTTTCACTTCAGTGTCTGAATTTGATGTCGAAAAATTGTTTCTCGGCTTTCTCTCTAATGGCGCGCAGAGTGTATTTACTACTAACTCGCCTTGGCGCCTCCTTCGCCTTAGACTGTTCCCTACGCTGATTCGGCTTATGACTCGCTTTACTTGTACGAGTTTCTGAGTAAGCCCTTCCTTGGGAGTGTCATATCGTTCACCGCACAACGTCTTCGTACAATCTGCAGACGAACGGCATGACAGACCGCTTTTAACGGACCCTCGGCGACATGATGCCCAAGTACATTTCATCCGATCACTCAAACTTGGACCCCATTCTATATTTCGTTACCAACGCTTACAATTTTGCAACGCAAGCAACCTACTGGTTTTTCCCCATATTTCCTCCTCTACGGCTGGGAGTCATCTTCCATTATGAACACCATACTTCCCTACCGCGAAGATTCCTCCGAATTTATAATCGTTTCTCAAGCGCTGCGCATGCTGAAGAATGCCGTCAACTCGCCCGTTCATTTACTTCCCACGACCAGCACCGTCAGAAAAGTGCCCACGCCACTTCTACCTGTCTGCCGCCGGCTTATCTTCCTGAATGCTTAGTTTGGCTTTGGGTGCCCTCCTCCAGCCCGTGCCAGACTACAGTACTGCTGAGCAAATATCACAGCCCCTATCGCGTAGTTCAGCAGACATCCCCAGTTAATTATCTTGTCGAGCCCCTCACGCCTTCGCCTTATCATCGCCGCCGCGGCCGTGAAATTGTCCACTTGAACCGCTTGAAACCCTACTGCGGCCCCACTATAGGCTGCCAGGATGGCGCCTTTTCACCCCAGGGGTATTGTAAGGCAGACAATCGGGGTTTGATGCCGCAGTGGCCAGTGCCGACGAAGGAGAAAAGACAGAGTGAAGACGAAGCTGACGAAGCTAATTTATGCGCTCACGAACACTGGACTACTGAGCTGCACCATCCCAACAAAGATTGTGGCCGTCCACACTTATTGTTCGGTTTGCCTCTTTACACTAGTCTTAGAAAGATTGAGGCAAATTTTATTTGACATCCAGCATTCGCTTAACGTATCTTATTAAACATTCACCCTTATTTCAAGTTTCGGCAGGGAACAGTCAGTGAAAAGGCATTGATGTCATCGGCATATATGATCAGATTGGGTGTATCCGAAATATTGTGATATCATGTATATACACTGTGAATAACAATGGGCTCAAAATGGAGCCTTGCAGAGCACCATGTATTATAGCCATCTTAGTAGTGCAGCAGTGACATTCTTCAAGGTCGCAGATAGAGTACCCTCTGTAATCCATTCTATGACATACATTCCTACTCAGCAGGGGAAAGTTATTTGCCCACACCGAAAATTGTATCAAAAGTGCCCTATAATGAGAGCCGGAATTAAAGCAATTGACCCGGCGGGCAACTAAATGCTTTCGCATGTTTTAAATATCAGGAAGATTTTTTTGCTCATTTTTATACCTTTCGTTACCTCCTACAGCCTCCTATAATGCTAAAATGGCTTTGGGAAGCATCTGTGTGAGAAAAAAAAAACAGTCACAAACTGATTCTTTATTAATGCAAGACGGAAAATAAGTGCTGCAGGAAAGGAAATAGCGGACTTCGTGCATGAGAGGGAGACTCGTTTTCTTCATGGCGACAAACAATTTGGCTCTCTTAATAAAGAAGCGTTTTGTGATGTCATTTATAAGGGTTTTTCACTCAGTCCTGCTTGCATGCAGTAATAAAAGACCTGTCATGAAAAAATCTAAAACACAAACGACATAGTAATTTAGTATATACCTAAATTTTAAATAAATTGCGCTTCTATCTCTTGAACGTTTCCGAAACCGCGCAGCAATTATTCAAATTTTACTGCGAACGCATACACACAACCTTCGATTTCAGACTACGAAATGCTGTTGCGCTCTGCACGCATAGATATTCTGTATATTGTGATGAATGCTTCTCGCAAGTGACAGCTTTTTGCATTTTTTTTTCCAGTGCTTGAATAGATGAAGCAGCGCGAACACTAAAGGTAGTCAGACATTAACAGACAAAAAATCAGGATCACGGTGCAGACTTTGCATTAGATGAACTTGCTATCCGGTACACGGATGCCTCACGAGTCTAGGCGCAACAGAATCTTTCCATAATGCGATACAGCGCGAATAAAGACGGGGACGAAGCGAGACAAGACACCACAGCGCTGACTTCAACTGAATTTTTATTGCGGAAAGGGGATATTTATACAGGAAATGGAAGGGAACGCATGATGCCGCTACTGCTGGAAGTGATACGCGGGATAAAATATTTAAAGGCGAAAAGAAGAGGCTGCAACAGCGCACAAGGGTGACTGCTAATAACAAACAACGCAGTGCAAGTCAATGATGAGCGATAAGACAAGGCACCGGCATTTTGCAACAAAAACACAAAAACAAGAGCCAAAGGGCCTTAAACCGCAGTACAAGGCGAGGAATGAAACTAGGGAGCAAAAAGCAGGGCACTAACAATTTGCTAGGGGAAAACAAAGCCAAAAAAGGGTAATAAAAGATCTAAAACCGTGCGAGAGAGACTTTAAAATTGCAGGGCCAAAAGGGGCAAATAAGAGGCTACTCATGACATGGCGGCAAACACACCTGAAAACTACTAAGAGACAAAAGGTTCTAAAACCGCTGAAAATCAAAACCGAATGAAGAAATCACCTAGATGACATCTGGCTCAAATAATCTACTTCTCGTTTCGTCAGGGCGATCGAGGGAGAGCTGACACAGTCCTCTCCTAGTTTCAAGATGTGCAATGCCTCCATGATTTCGCGAGTGCTTTGATGGGCATTTTTATCTAGAACAGTGCAATCTTGAAACAACGGCTTGCAAGGGCGAGACGGACACTTCAAGCAATGCACTCCCAGGTTCCTCTTTGCTGTGTTGCTGACGTCATTAGAGTGCTCCATCAGTCGCTCATTAAGGCACCGACCAGTTTGGCCTATGTAAGCCCTGCCACAACTCAAAGGAATTTTGTACACGACACCGACTTTGCAGGATACAAACGGTGAACGGTGTTTGACCGGGCAGGCTGGTTTACGCTCTGCAGGGGCGTTTACTCTGTGGCAGAGCTTGGAGAGCTTGTCAGGAGCCGAGAACACCACTCTAACATCAGCCCACTGGTCTATTCTCTTCAACCGGTGAGACACCGCGTGCAGGTAAGGAATCACAACAACCTTGTTGTGCTTGTCTGGAACCGCAACTTCGCGTATTCCTCCCTTAAGCTTCTTCAGGAGGCCTTCTGCTACCGAGATGAGAAGTGTCTTAGGGTAGCCTGCTCTTTCCAGCCTAGAAGACTGTTTGTTAAATCTGTCACCCATAGAGTGCAGACAAGATTTCTTTAGAGCATTAGTAAAACACAGGTTCGCGAACCTGTGTTTTACTAATGCTCTAAAGAAATCTTGTCTGCACTCTATGGGTGACAGCTTTAACAAACAGTCTTCTAGGCTGGAAAGAGCAGGCTACCCTAAGACACTTCTCATCTCGGTAGCAGAAGGCCTCCTGAAGAAGCTTAAGGGAGGAATACGCGAAGTTGCGGTTCCAGACAAGCACAACAAGGTTTTTGTGATTCCTTACCTGCACGCGGTGTCTCACCGGTTGAAGAGAATAGACCAGTGGGCTGAAGTTAGAGTGGTGTTCTCGGCTCCTGACAAGCTCTCCAAGCTCTGCCACAGAGTAAACGCCCCTGCAGAGCGTAAACCAGCCTGCCCGGTCAAACACCGTTCACCGTTTGTATCCTGCAAAGTCGGTGTCGTGTACAAAATTCCTTTGAGTTGTGGCAGGGCTTACATAGGCCAAACTGGTCGGTGCCTTAATGAGCGACTGATGGAGCACTCTAATGACGTCAGCAACACAGCAAAGAGGAACCTGGGAGTGCATTGCTTGAAGTGTCCGTCTCGCCCTTGCAAGCCGTTGTTTCAAGATTGCACTGTTCTAGATAAAAATGCCCATCAAAGCACTCGCGAAATCATGGAGGCATTGCACATCTTGAAACTAGGAGAGGACTGTGTCAGCTCTCCCTCGATCGCCCTGACGAAACGAGAAGTAGATTATTTGAGCCAGATGTCATCTAGGTGATTTCTTCATTCGGTTTTGATTTTCAGCGGTTTTAGAACCTTTTGGCTCTTAGTAGTTTTCAGGTGTGTTTGCCGCCATGTCATGAGCAGCCTCTTATTTGCCCCTTTTGGCCCTGCAATTTTAAAGTCTCTCTCGCACGGTTTTAGATCTTTTATTACCCTTTTTTGGCTTTCTTTTCCCCTAGCAAATTGTTAGTGCCCTGCTTTTTGCTCCCTAGTTTCATTCCTCGCCTTGTACTGCGGTTTAAGGCCCTTTGGCTCTTGTTTTTGTGTTTTTGTTGCAAAATGCCGGTGCCTTGTCTTATCGCTCATCATTGACTTGCACTGCGTTGTTGTTTGTTATTAGCAGTCACCCTTGTGCGCTGTTGCAGCCTCTTCTTTTCGCCTTTAAATATCTTATCCCGCGTATCAATTCCAGCAGTAGCGGCATCATGCGTTCCCTTCCATTTCCTGTATAAATATCCCCTTTCCGCAATAAAAATTCAGTTGAAGTCAGCGCTGTGGTGTCTTGTCTCGCTTCGTCCCCGTCTTTATTCGCGCTGTATCGCATTATGTAAAAATACCAACTAGCCCGATCTGCCACTCTTGACAGAATCTTACCAGAACGCTACCGTTAAATCAGTCCATCAGAAACAGGCCTTGAATCATTTAAACTATATACGTAGGCCATTTAGCTCGCCTGTTACTTTAAATGTGTTTGGTAAGGCCATCAATAACTCAATTAGAACAAATCTGAGCTTTATTATACTAAAATAACGAAATGATTTCCGTAAAAGCGAATCTAAGATACACCATATTCACGATATCAATCACGTAACCGACAATTGAGCAGGATATTGCAGCGACTGGAACAACCGGTGCTTGTACACAACATTCATAGAAAAAAAGGAAATATTTGATCCTGTGAAAAAAAAATCGATGGTCGTGTAGGCAATTTTTATCCAATGTGTCGAAGAGGCTCTGGGGGCATTCAGCTCGGCCTGCCTCAAAGAACAAAAACGTAGGCGAGGTACTAAGACGCATTCTCTTTTGGCGGACATAAAAATTGAGCTGACTCGCAGTAAAAATTAAGCTGGCTGAAGCATTTCTGTTGCTTCACTTTTAACAAATATTTATTGGTAGCTTGTTGATATCAATGGCCACAACGCTTGTTTAAATGATGAAAATGCGATTCACGCATTCGATATGTGTCAATAAAAGTTATTCATCATGCGCGTATCCGTACAATGGCATGGCCTTGCCGGACCCGTAACAACGCCCACGAGGACAGGTCACACTATGGAGCACGTTTCACGTGACCATCAAGCCCCCGTCTGCCTGGAGCAGCGAGCAGCGGCGAGCTACCCAGCACAGGTGGGACACAAAAGGTCATGTTGCGCAAGAGCCAAGAAAGAGACGTGTACAGGTGTGAAGAGCCGCGGCGGTGGCTCACTGGTTATGGCTCTCGGGTGCTGACCCGAAAGACGCGGGTTCGATCCCGGCCGCGGCGGTCGAATTTCGATGAAGGCGAAATCCTAGAGGCCCGTGTACTGTGCGATGTCAGAGCACGTTAAAGAACCCAAGGTTGTCAAAATTTCCGGGGCCCTTCATTACGGCGTCCCTCATAGCAGGAGTCGCTTTGGGACGTTAAACCACCATAAACCAAACCAAACAGGTGAGAAGTTTTGCGCGCGCGACAGAAAAGCAATTTTGTTTAAAAACTCGGCCCGCCATTTTGCTTTCTCATGCTTATTTTTGGCGCATGCAGCCATACACATTCTGACAATAACAAATTACGTCGATTTCTACAACTTTTTGTTCGTACGTTGTGGCAAATGGAGCGAATGCCTACGAAGTTCAATATGGTTGCGGAAAAGAATATATTTACAGCTATGTACACCAGCGAAGAAACAGCTACGAGCGGCACCCAGAACACAGAACTTCATTGTCGTCTTCGTCCACCTGTTCACTCGCTCAGTCTCGTCGTCGTCTTCCCGCTTCAGGACACCCGGCTGATGAGATGCCGTCTCGGCGTTAGAGTGGCCACGTATGAGCATTGTGATAAGGTTTTAGGCGGCAGGCATGGACGACGTCGGTGGAGGGGCCGGAGCACGATGGCGAGCACGCAAGGGGTGCAATTTCATAGTTCACGTCGGTGACACGGCGCACCACGCGGTAAGGGCCCTGGTAGTGAGAAAGGAGCTTCTCAGAGAGACCAACGCTGCGTGACGGCGTCCAAAGAAGGACGAGTGATCCGGGTTCATATTCGACCGCCCGGTGATGGCGGTTGTAGGCAGACTTCTGGGAAGCTTGTGAGGCACGGAGCCGACTACGGGCTATTTGGCGCGCCAGCGAGGCCTGGGCGATGGCGTCCTGAGCGTAAGCAGTAGTGGCGCCTGAAGAAGACGGCATGAGTGTGTCCAAAGGCAAGATGGGGTGCCGTCCAAACAAAAGGTAGAAAGGGAAATAGCCGGTTGTGTCATGCCGTGAAGAGTTATATGCAAAAATTCCATAAGGCAAGGCAGTGTCCCAATCTCGGTGGCCTGGCGAGACGTACATTGCTAACATGCCAGTGAGCGTGCGGTTGAACCGTTCCGTAAGCCCGTTGGTTTGTGGATGGTAAGCTCTAGCGAGCTGGTGCTGTGTGGCACACGAATGAAGAATGTCATTCACTCGGGACAGAACATAACGACCACGGTCGGTGAGCAGTGGACGATGGGAGCCATGGCGAAGAATAACGTTTTGGAGAAGAAAATCGGGGACATCGGTAGCCTAGCTGGTAGGCAAAGCACGCGTGATGGCGTACCGAGTCGTATAATCAGTAGCGACAGCGATCCACTTGTTGCCGGAGAGGGACGTGGGAAAAGGGCCAAGAAGGTCGACGCCAACATGGTGAAAAGGTTCCGGAGGCACGCCGATGGGTTGTAGGAGACCGGCAGGCAAAGTGGAGGGCCTTTTCCGACGTTGACACAGGTCGCAAGTGCCAACGTAACGCTTGACGGAACGATACAGGCCAGGCTAAAAGAAGCGGTGCCGCACTCGAGTGTACGTGCGGGACACGCTAAGGTGGCCGGCTGTCGGCAGATCGTGCAATTCTTCAAGGACAGGAGAGCGTAGATGTTGGGGTATGACGAGCAGCAATGGAGGACCATCGGAGCGTAGATTGCGGCGATATAAAATGCCATTCTGAAGCACATAAAGTTGCAGATACAGAGATCGGTTTGCAGAGCGGAGGCCATCAAAGATAGGGCGTAAAGATGAGTCGTGGCGCTTTTCGTTGGCGATATCGGTGAGAGCAGTGATAGCTAAGAGTCAAAGCAGGGTCTCAGCGTCTTCTAGGTCAGGTGGCTCCACAGGGTACCGGGACAAACAGTCAGCGTCCTGGTGGCGACGACCGGACTTGTACACTACAGAGTATGAATATTCTTGGAGGCGCAACACCCAGCGACCAAGGCGACCGGTGGGACAGCCAACAGAGAGCGTGGTGATCAGTGACAACAGCGAATGAGCTGCCGAACAGGTAGGGGCGGAATTTAGCTACAGCATAGACAAGGGCGAGACACTCGCGCTCAGTAATGGAGTAATTTTGCTCTGCGGCGGCAAGTAGGCGGCTGGCATAAGCGATGACGCGATCTTGTCCCTGTTGACGTTGGGCTAGCACGGCACGGATCCCATATCCGGAGGCGTCGGTGAGAACCTCTGTGGGAGACGACGGGTCAAAATGGGCTAAGATGGGAGGAAAAGTTAGCAATTGAACGAGGGAGGAAAATGAGGGCTCTTGAGCAGGACCCAAGATAAAGGGGGTGTCGTTCTTAAGAAGGTCGGTGAGGGGGCGAGCGATTCCGGCGAAATCTTTGATAAAACGGCGAAAATACGAGCACAAGCTGACAAAGCTGCGCACATCTTTCGACTACCTAGGAAGAGGAAAGTCCTTGACGGCTTGAATTTTGACTGGATCTGGGCGGAAACCAGAAGCATCAACAAGGTGTCCGAGAATATTGAGTTGGCGGCAATCGAATTTGCATTTCGATGAGTTCAGCTGGAGTCCGGCGTTACGGAACACTGTCGGAATACAGGAGAGGCGTTCGAGGTGCGTGGCAAACGTAGGCGAGAAAACCACAACGTCGTCAAGATAGCAGAGGCAGGTCGACCACTTAAAGCCGCGAAAAAGGGAGTCTATCATTCGTTCAAAGGTAGCCGGCGCGTTACAGAGTCCGAATGAAATGACTTTAAATTGGTATAAGCCATCAGGCGTCACGAAGGCGGTCTTATCGCAGTCATTTTCATCAACGGCAATTTGTCAGTACGCTGATCGAAGATCAATTGAAGAGAAATATTTGGCGCCGTGGAGGCAATCTAATGAATGCATCCTCGATCCTCGGGAGAGGATATACGTCCTTTTTGTGATACGGTTTAGGTGCCGGTAATCAACGCAGAAACGCCAGCTGCCGTCCTTCTTTTTTACCACGACAACTGGTGAAGCCCAAGGGCTTGACGAGGGCTCGATGATGTATTTTGCAAGCATCTTGTCCACCTCTTGATTGATGACGGTGCGTTCAGCTCTGGACACGTGGTACGGACGTCCGTGGATAGGAGCGCCATCACCAGTGTTTATGCGATGCGTCGCTACATAGGTACGAGCCAAAACACGGGCATCAAAGTCGAAGATGTCGCGAAAAGATGATAAAAGGCACCTAAGATCGTGAGCTTGCATCGGCGGTAGGTCAGAAGAGATTATGTAGGCGTAGTCGTCCGTTGGTTTCTCGGTTGATGTGGCCGCAGGCAACAGGCTTTCATGAGTAGAAGGTAAGCAGGTGTTCACGACTGATATGACACAATCGGCAGCCGGGCAGAGCGTGGCGAGTGAGATGCATTGCGGGAGCGGTTGGATAGACGAGCCAAAGTTCAGAACCGGAAGGAACGCTCGGTTGGCGACATTGTACAGTGTGCGCAAGCGCAATACTTCGCGAGAGGGCGACGTCAAGGTCCGGAGTGACTACGTAGGGACCATCAGGGACAGGAGGAACAGATGAGAAAGAAATGTAAGCGGCGGCTTCAGGCGTTAGACGGACAAAGTCGACAGCACAAAGGCGAGGTACAACTGGGGACGGTGAAGGTCAAAGGTCAGGTCAAGGGGAAGGTCAAGCTGAACAGCACTGGTGGCGCAGTTGATGAGGGCTGAATGCTCAAACAGGAAATCGAGGCCAAGAATGACGTCATGAGGGCACTGGTCCAGAACAGAGAATAGAACGGATGTATGGCGGCCGGAAATGGTCACACGGGCTGTGCATAGTCCAACCACAGGAGGCGTTCCGCCGTCGGCAACGCGGAGAACGGCTGTGGGTGCAGTGGTCAGTGCTTTTATGCGGCGGCGTCGAAGGGTTGAACTCATGACGGACACGTGCGCGCCCGTATCGATCGGGGCTCTCACAGGGACTCCATCGACATGAATAGCGAGAAAATTTTGGTGTGTGCGAAGGGCTAAGTGAGGATTTTGGGACTGGGGCTGTACTGCAGCATCACCTCCAGACACTGCAGCGTCTAGTTTTCCGCTTGCGAGCGACCGTAGGGGCCAGGAGAGGAGCGACGGCGTAGGGGCGAACGAGACTGCCGACGCAGGGGGGACGGGGAGCGGCTGGAGCGGGAAATCTGGCCGTCAACGGTAGCACTCTGCTGGGCTGGAGGGGGCGTGAAGTGGCGGGGCTGGTCATCGTTGCGGTGAGAGCTTGGATGACTGTATGTGCTACGACGAGACCAATAATTGCGACAGTGACGGGAGATGTGGCCAATGCGGTGGCAGAGGAAACAAATGGGTCTGTCGTCGGGTGTCCGCCAGCCGTTAGGGTTACGGCGACGTGGAGCGAAGTAGGAAGGTCGTTCAGGAGCAATCGCAGTGATGTCGAGTGGTGATGAAGGACGCACAGGGCTGACGGGCTGGAGACCAAGGTTTGCAAGCTCTTGACGGACGACGGCTTGTACCATCGAGATGGTGGGCAAGTGGTTGTCGCCATCACGTAGAGGCAGGGAGGCAGGGGACATAGCTTCGAGTTCGCGTCGAATGATGCGGGTCACATTTTCTGTAGGCGCAGGAGTTTTCCGGTGCAGCAGGTCTTCACATGAGGAAGTCGCAGCCGTGTTGGGGAGGCGCGTGTACGGCTGGCTAATACGCCTGCTGTTATCTTCCTCAAAGCGGCGACATTCCTTAATAATGTCGTCGACTGTAGTGCAATTCCTGTAGACGAGCATGTTGAAGGCATCGTCGGCGATCCCCTTCAACACGTGACCCAATTTGTCAGATTCGGGCAAGTTATTGTCAACTTTGTTGCAGAGAGCCAACACGTCCTGAATGTACGAAACATTGGATTCCGTAGAAGTTTCAGCTCAGGATGAAAGATCCCTCTTAGCGGCGAGTGTTCGGCCGAGCGGCCTTCCAAACAGGTCGCGCAGTTTGTGCTTGCAGATGTCCCAGCTGGTCAAGTCATCTTCGTGAGTTTCTTACCAGACTCGGGCGGTGTCTTTTAGGTAGAAAATGACATTGGAGAGCATAAGGGTTGGATCCCAGCGGTTGTATGTACTCACGCGTTCATATATCTGGATCCAGTCGTCCACGTCAACATTGTCGGTGCCAGAAATCGTCCCAGGGTCACGAGAAGCAGAAAGAACGAGTGATGGCATGGCCGATGGTGATATTTTCTGGCAGGCGTCTTGGGTCATGATGAGCGAAGGCAGCTGTCGGCCGCTGCGGGGCTCCGTCGTTGGTAGACGTAGGGGAAAGGCGCACCTCCACCAAATATGTTGCGGGAAAGAATAAATTTACTGCTATGTACACCAGGGAAGGAACAGCTACGAGCGCCACTCAGAACACAGAATTTCGTTGTCGTCTTCGTCTTCGTCCACCCGGTCACACGCTCAGTCTCGTCGTCGTCTTCCCGCTTCAATATTGTACAACGCGTTATGAGCGATATACTTTTTTATTTTTATTTAAAATACCTCACAGGCCCCATGGGGGCATTGTGTAAGGGGTGTTTCAGAGTAAGCAGCCTTCTAAATTGGTATACAAAAGATACACCTCAATACAGGCTCATCAACATTACTACCAAGATGAAAACATGAAACAGCAACAACTGCGCTAATGAAAGGCCACAAAGGTAGACTTAAGGAAATAACATGAGTAAAACTTAACGTATGGCATTAATACTCAAGCAGCCGCACGTCTCCCCACGACTGCTGCGCAAAATCGCGCGTATCTTATAGATACAGAGCAGCAAGACGCTGCGCGTAAGGTCCCCAGTATATTTAATAATTTGTCAGACGATTTGTTTTCTGTGGACTCTCGGTCTCAATTGAAGAGTTTGTTACGCACGTTGTAATACGTATGTATGCACTTATTTTCCTTTTGCTTGTCGCAGTTTGTAGTGATCATGCTTTTGTTTCGATGCCTGGAAACCTGATACATGCTTATCACTCTTATTTTCTTTTCTTTGTTGGTTTTAAATATGTACATATATACTGTAACCACATCGCTTAGCTGACGATGCCGGGCCACGTCACACAAGCCACCATTGGCTTAGATGGGCTCGTTTTTCCAGTACTGATTTATGGGCGCTTAATAAAGATTATAATTTATTATTAATATCATTATTGTTATTATTATTATTATTATTATTATTATTATTATTATTATTATTATTATTATTATTATTATTATTATTATTATTATTATTATTATTATTATTATTATTATTATTATTATTATTATTATTATGAAAAATGTCTGACAACTGTTCATCATCAGTCACGATTTGTTAAACTACTGTTGTCTTAACTTAGGTTCCTTGCAGTTTATTTTCATTACTTGTCCATGTTACTTTTCCTAACCTTTAGCGCCTTGGTCACTATTCATTTCTTGTTAGTATTGTGTTGATATCGCCACGAATATTTGCAGTGTGTTCGTTTTTGAAATCTGCCGCCACATCACTTTATCGCTTTGTTTGCTACGCAAGACGCGACTAGATTTATCTCGATTGATCGCCGCCAGGCAGAGCTGATTCTACGTTGTTCCGGAATGTTCTAGTAACTTTGCGCTCTTTATCTCGAAAGTTCGCTATCTGCTTTAAATTGAGCACGGCCGACAGCGGCCGGCATTCTGTTCGACGACCGCCGAGCACGCTTGTCGCTTCGCCGCCGCCGAGTGATTCAGTCCATTTTGGGTGCAAGTCAGCCCAATAAACAGTTCTTTTAGAAGACCCTTTCGTCCGTCTTCATCGCTGCTTCGACTGCCGTCACCACTACGTGACAATATTATGTTCATCTTTTATGTTTATATTGCACGTCCGTCTGCCGACTTTGCCGGGCCAAGTCCCTCAAGCCACTAGATGCTGTGGCAGGCCCGTTTCATTGCCCTGTACACGTTATGTGCAATGAAAGATTTATTGTTATTATTATTATTATTAATATTATTATTATTATTATTATTATTATTATTATTATTATTATTATTATTATTATTATTATTATTATTATTATTATTATTATTATTATTATTATTATTATTATTATTATTATTATTATTATTATTATACTAGAAAGGCCTCTGGAGGGTGTTTGCTTTTCTTCAACAGATTGGATTTTTCAACCTCTCTTGTAGCATAGATGGTGAGTGGCCCCTTACATGCTAGACATTGTTATTTAAGGTTAACAGTAGCGGGTGATATGTGCGTACGCGCCTGTTATTCAACAAGCAAGAGCGGTTTTCTTTATGTCACTGGATAGCGTTCTGTGCACGGATCGCAAAATATTATTGCTTGGTGATTTCATTGTTGTTGGCAATGATGAGGATCGGTCAGTCCTACGTGTGCGTAATGACCCTAGTTCCGCTATTTTAACTAATTTTCTCTTTGAATGAAAGCTTGTTGACATTGCACAACAAAAATGCGGCATTGTTCTTTTAACGCATTTCCAATCTTCCTAAAGCGCTCGGCTAGACAGTATCTACGTTTCTCCTGCGGTGTTATCTAATGTGCACGGCTAATGGGCGAGACTGATTTTCCTCCGTGATCACTGCATGACTTCTGCGCAGATCCGTCCTATTTTCCAGCCTCACAGGGAGTCCTAGAAGCTCAATAATTCTATCCTGACTGATGAAATTTATCAGCAGGCTGTCACCTCTTCTTTCAAGGATGCTTGTGCGCGCGGGGATTTTGCTGTATTTCAGAAGTGGTATCTACTCAAGCAGGAAGCTAAAATCTGAGACGCGAAGAGTCAGCACGAATTGCCCTTTTGAAGCGCCATCACCGTCGTGATCTTAGGCGTGCTTTAAACAACCTGCATGAGCTAGAAAGAGTTATTCCGGGGCTTGTGTTCATGACATAACCAATATCGAAGCATAGTTACAACAGTTTACCACAGAAAAATATTAGGAGCCTGAATTAGATCTCGAATGCGTAGGTGCCTTGAAAAGCAACCATCTCAATGGGCATTAATTGATGAAACGCAGGCTTCTCTTCTAATTAAGTATTAGAGATTCAGTACTATTGAAATAGTTAAAGTGACACCACGGGGATTCTCGTGGCTTTTTATGACTACAATGCGCGTCGTTTGCAAATGGTTGTTGCCAGACTTGAGGGTCACACTTCAGTCACATCTATGATGCGTTTACTCGACTTGGCAAAGGGCGGCAGGGTATAGTAGAGGGCCTTCTTTAATTGGACGCAATCGAATTGGCTATTTCCGCGCTGCGGGGGTAGAAATCGCCTGCCCCGGATGGCCTCAGTAGCGAATTCTTCAAAACGTTTTCGCCTTGCTTGGCGCCTGCCTTGTTGGATGTCTTCAGTGTTGCTTACGATGTTCGCTTTTTGCCTCCCACTTTTTATGCTGGTCATATCATACTCATTTCAAAAGAAAAGATAAGAGCCGGATGGGACTATCAACACCGTCCAATTTAATTGTGTAATGTAGACTACAAAATGTTTGCAAAAGTCCTTTCTTCCTTCTTGCAGCTTGTGGTGCTGAATTTTATTGGCACACTACAAGCATGTGACGTTCGAAGCCGCGGTTTCCAATCTCACACACACATATTGTGCGTTCAGTATTGGAGGCTGTAACAAATGATGCCGGTCAGGTTGCTTTAATTCAAATTGATCTTGAGAAGGCCTTTGATAAGGTGCGTTAGTTTTCGGAGTTTTCGGAGCGAGAGCTCAACTTCTCGCGTACAGATCTTGAAGGTCATGCTACAGCGCAGATATGACCTTGAAGCTGCCTCAATATAAAACAGAAGAAAACTGCGCTGTAAGTAGGAATCGAACCCGGGCTTCCGGCATGCGAGACGGGTACGCTTCCACTCCGCCACGACTGACTTTTTTCTTTACTGCAAGCAAATAGTGCCGGAAAGCATCCTTACGCCAAAAAACACCAGGCCACCTTACCCCTGAATGACTCCTTTTTCCAAAGGATCAAAATTCTGGGAGGCAAACACATGCATACAGATACTGGAGCCAGCTAGACGGCTCTTGCAGGGCAGCATATACTCCCGCTCCAAAGCACATTGTTCACGAAACAAAGATTTCGACGACCTTGGTGATTCGGCGTGGTGGTCCATCATGCGGCTCTTCCAGACTAAATTGTCCCAGAAGCATAAATATATCATATGGCACAACACAGTTTTTCTGCACCGGTAAAAAAACGGATACTGTAGTGCGTGATGTCAATGTCCTTCTTAATTGTTCGTTGTAATATGTCCCAGAAGAACACAGCATCAATGCACGGAATATAACAATGGTCAAATGTCTCTGGTCTACTGCGCAGGCGGCACTTCACCGATCATGGCGCAAGCATCTCCTTT
The DNA here is from genome assembly GCA_030143305.2 of Amblyomma americanum. Taxonomy (NCBI): domain Eukaryota; kingdom Metazoa; phylum Arthropoda; class Arachnida; order Ixodida; family Ixodidae; genus Amblyomma; species Amblyomma americanum. The sequence continues at coordinate 68,024 of JARKHS020027426.1, read as the reverse complement.
GCACGAAGGAATGCCTTCAGAGATAGCGTAGATGTGTGCAGTTTAAAGAAGAATGTTTTTGCAGCGCAAGGAATGCACATTCGCCTAACACGTTTTAAAACACTGGTGTCAAAGAACTCCAGAAAAGGTTGCCGATACAACGGTACAGGGAACAAATACTCTATAAGTGCCTGAGTAAGCTGCCTTTTGGAGAGGCTATTCTGGTAATCTAAAGAAAAGCGCACAGTGAGGTAATTAAAGGTGTCAGCAATTTCCTTAAGGATTCCCCATCAAGGACCCTCACGAGTGTGTCCAGTTGGACCGAGTAGGAAAGGAAAATGAGCACTGAGACGCCTATTAAGCACAGCTACTAAAAAAGGGTGGTTTCACGATTTGGAAAAGAAAAAATGCGAAACATGTTGATGTACGAATAAGGGAGCAAGGCCGATTTCACCAGAATCTAGAGAAAGAAATAGGTTGTCGCGACGCATGGGTTCCCACTGGGAATGCCATGCGAATGCAGCAAATATTCTGTGCATCACATGCACATTCTTTCTCGCACAGTAGAGAACCTGCAGCACAAAGGCAAATTTTGCAAGTAAAAAATTGTTGCAGACTTGAGCCCGAGCAAACGCTGGAAAACTAAAGTGGCTGTTTGGGCTTGTTGGTAAGTGATCATAATTAAAGAATGCTGCGCAAATAAAGACAAGGACAAACGAAGAAGTGCACAGGACAGGTGCACTGCGCCAGTGCTGTGCACTTCTTCGTTTGTCCTTGTCTTTTTGCGCTGCATTCTTTAACCATAAACACTGACAGTCCCCTACCCATCCAAGCCTGGGATTGTCGCCTCACGGAGACTATCTGTGAATCCCAGTAGGCTCGACTTTAGCGAATTTGGTGAAGGGTCCCGCAGTCCCAGCAGATGCCCCTATAATGACTCCGCGTTGTACCCCAAAGGCACAAACAAAACTCCTTGGATATATCTATATTAAGAGCCGCACTGATACCTCACAAAACTTTTCAGTCAAATGTAATGTCTCAAGCCCACTTTTTTGTCAAATAAAGAGGGCGACATCATCTGCATAGGCTAAAGTCTTAATTTCACATTGCGCAACGGAGAAACCATGGATAGTTGCGCAGTTAATGACACTGGGGCAAAGGGATTCAAGATATAAGGCAAACAACAAAAGCTATATTGGACAACCTTGGCGAAAAGACATTTCAATGGAATAGGTTTGATTAGCTCTTGGGTTACCATTAGCCTTGTACGGGAGCCTTGTAGCAAAGTTCGCCACGACTGTTTGTTTTTTTTCCAGAATGGCATTTACTACATGCGTTTATATGCAGGAAGAGCTATATGAATTATTTATAAAGTAATCAGCCAGTAGCCAAGCAAGTTAAATGCAAACAAAACACCGAACAACTAAAACACACGTCTTAACACAACTTAACTAAAACGTTGGCACGAAAAGACATCAATAACGGGAACCAGTCCGGTTGACAGTCACTGTCTTCGTAAATGCCTCTCAGCTGGTGGCCATCTGGCCAATATAGGTGCTGGGGGAGACGACATGCTCATCATTCTGGTCCAACATGCGCGTTTTCCACAGACTGTGCAATCCGAGCAGGAAAAGCATGTCAAAGGATTCGTTGCCATATTGCGCAGCCCTTAGGTGACGCACACTCTGTGAATTCAAAAGTCTTTATTTCAGTGTCCTTTGTAGAATGTCCGAAATTAATATCGCGTCTTTCGATATTCTGTTCGATGGTTTTAGGTGCAACACATACCTAACAATTAAAAGAAAAAAACAAAAACATTTTGGAAGCCATTTTAACAGGTGGAACGTTGGCGTGAAGTTTAAAGAAAACCATTTTAGCACAAGGCGAAATCGGCATTTTACGCACGCGTCTCAGCATATCAAGGCCAATACAACTGGAGTTGACAGAGCGATGTAATGAAGCCGGAGAGAACATAGATATCAATCCTTTGAATAAATTTTGCGTGAAACAGACAGTAAGGACGCGTAAGAAAAGCGAACTGCCAGAAAACGCACAGAGTCATCAACTTCCTTCATAAAACCAAATCATATGGGCCGCTCTATAAAACAGAAGAGACCACTATGTTGGGAAGAAGGTTTGCAAAGTCAATTTGCTGGGATACTCTGATTATTGGATGGGTGCTATCGAGGAAAAAGAAAAAAACGTGCAGCTAACTACCTCACATAGAGATGTATAAAACCTAGTGCGCCAGCAGAAACAGGCCTCAATAGGTGATCGCGCCGCATCGGCTCAAAACTAGAGGACCATAAGAACGTCGCAAATGTTCTAAGGAAGCTTTTGGTGTAGTGCCTCGCGCATTATAGTACCTGCAATACGAAATACATTTTTGTTTCCAGAAATTTGTTACAGGCCTGCGCTCGACCAAAAATTGATAGTCGGTGCGGAACAAAAGCCTGAGCATAGCTCTGTAGGACCGGGACCCGCTTCCTCCTGTAATGCCCACCAGACTTGAATGCATGAAGAGGAACTCCAAGGTATTTCGAAATAAGGGGGGGGGGGAGGGACAAGAGACCAATCAATTCCAGCATAATGAGTCGACATTAATTCTCATGAAGCGATCCACAGGCCCGAAAATTTAGAGGTTTTCATTCGATCGCCATAGACAATCCCCGTCTGTTCGGCTTTTGTAAGTAATTGAAGGCGCGTGTAGTGAATGGACAGATGTCTAAGAAACCTATCTTTGAGATTTGTACTGAGGCGTGCGTGAATTATTTAATTATGAGCATGTGAATTACAGATATCGCAATTAAGCGAGTAGCGAAGTACGTATCCAGGGGATGTTCTTTGCGCGTTGCGTGCAGTCATAGCGTCATCATGCGGCACCCACTGATATCCCAACAAGCAAAGTACGGTGATGGTCTAACAGATGGCGCGCATTTAGTGAATGCACAGATGTCTTAGAAATGTATCTTGGAATTATGTACTAAGGCGTTCATGAATAATATAAATTGAACGTGTAAATAACTGATGTTCCAATTAAGCGAGTAGCGAAGTTGTCCTAAACGCGCTCAACGTTCCAGAAGCCAAGCCGCGTCTAGTTGCCCGATACACCACTATTTTCTTTTGCTAACAATGTTCTTCAGTAGTTCAACCACAGCTAAATTTTTTGCACTCTTGGGGCTTGAAAGCATTGAGAATGTATTGCTTAAGGCTAATAAAATAAGCAACAAGCGGTCCCATACAAGACTTATCGTAAATCATGAATTACCAAACCAAGTTCACTGATCTCGGTCCGGCAGGGTTTCGCATTATCACCTCTGTTACTTGCTTTCTGTCTGGAACCCTTGCGCCTTAGCGTCATCATACCTCAACCTATTCGAGGATTCTAACTTGATCAGTCCGAAGTTAGAATTTTTTCTATGCTGATGACTTCGCCATTTTTCACGACCTTCAGATATAAAAAGAGTGCGCTTGAAGCTTTGCATTTATAATCGCAGTTGTGTTCTCTGGAGTGGCTGTAAATTTTGAAAAACCTAAAAGGTTCTGGTTGGGTTACTGTGTTACGAAACCTAATCATTTTGGTGTTATTAGGTGGTACTCCGATTACTTGCATTACCTTAGGATTTTCCTTCATCATTTCCGTAACAATGGGTCTCTGTGAGAGTCACAAATTCTCTCTGTGAGACGCCAAATGCAAGCGTAGATGGGTTGGTAGCTCTCGATTTTTGCTGCGGCACAAGTTTGCAACATCTTTTGGTTGCAAAGATTGTCTATGCGCTTCGTGTGGTGCACTGTGCGAGGAAGAAGGTTCAAGCACTGCACAGAATATATGCGGCATTTGTTTGGGGCTCTAAGTGGAAGCCTATGCGTCGAGGCAATTTGTTTCTCTCGAGCCTGGAGGAGTTGACCTTGTTCACTTATTTGCTCACCAGCTTGTTTCACGGTTTCCCTTCTTCAAAGTTGCAAGCCACCCCTTTCTGCTAGAGGTGCTTAGAATGCGACTGAGTTGTCGTCTGCCTTATCTGCTTGCTTCGACTGGTCATGGCCGTGAGGGAGCTTTGTAGAGTTTCCTGGAGGAAGTTGCTGATATCTTTCATTTTCCTGACTGTGAACTCCTGGTTGCAATATTTATCCGACCTGTCAAGAAGGCAGATGACAAAAGTACTATTGGAACATCTATTCCATGAACCTGTGGATTGGAAGCCTTACCTTGGTTTTATGGGTGCTATTGCATTGATCATAAATTTTAATGGCGCAAGGGCAACTCCGGCTAAAGAGCGCTATGGCGCAAGCAATTCTCGTTTGCTCAAGGTGGGGGGAAAGGCTCATTTTTCAAGTATTTCACCCTGAGTAAGCCTAGCATCAGGCCAGGGGAAGCTTGCACCCATTGTATCACCGGCGCGTACCCGGCAGCACTGGGGATCGAACTTCGCACTTTCCGCATGCCAAGCGGGTGCTCAAAGCACTAGGCCACCGCTGCGTATTGAAGCGAGTTCAGCGAATGTATATTCAACCTGCTGCAAAATACTTCTTTTTTAATCTCCACACTTCGACACTACCCTTCAAGGCTTGGCTTCTTGCCTAGAGCACTTTTATGCCATGGTCGGTGAACTGTTCCCTGTGCGGCCAACGAGAGGCGATTAACCATTGCTTTGTGCGGTGCCGTGATGCAGTGTTGTTCCGGGAAATACTACAGCGGACAATCAGAATGGACATTCAGATCTCGCCTTACAGTATAAGGTTCTTGCCCGTCCTCAAGGACGCCGGGATTCCGTGCGTTCTCTTAATGGTGATTCGATTTCTTAACCTGTGTGGGAGGAGCTTGATGGACCGGCAAGCAGAACCACCTGACATTCGTCAAAGTAACTGTTGAGTGAACAGTGCGCCCTAGTGCGGGAGGGGGAGGGGGTATGCTGCGCACGACCGGTCTCCTGAATGGTTGCTGGTTCTTGACGCATGTGTATGCCTGCCTTATTTTTCATGTGCTGGTGGAGTTCAGTGTACGAAGACAAGAGAATGTGTGTCTGTACTGCGAAATATTAAGTGTGTACGTTAGGGATTTGGTAGCTTAGCGAATTTGATTTTCATGCAATAAAGAGAAAAACTGCGGCGATAGCCTAGGGCTCTCATGCAGTTGCCAGCGAAGTTGATCTGTTCGTGCCGTCACGGGTTCGAATCCCAGTCGCGGATATTTATTTCATTTATTGTTATTGATTTCTTTCAGCCGGCACAAACCCACAAACATCGCAAACCGAAAAACATCACATGGTCTTCGCAAAGCCACAAAAATTCCAAGATCTTGCTCTGGGTTTACCCATCGGAATACAGTTTTCGCGCCAATAAACCTAGGGACGTTACCGACTTGTACCTGTTCATTTACCGCCAGCTATTCCCGTAATCCCGCCACAGATAACGTTTCCCTATTCTAAATGTCCCTAATGCCGCCAGGTCGCACCCCAGCGCTGGCTACTAGAGGGGAGTGTACATTGAAAAGCTCATTGAGGAAGCGATTGCTTATCGTGGTGTAATACCTGAGGGGATGAAAACATGAACTTCTGGCGCGAAAATCTTCCCTCGCATCGAACGTACTGTCATCGACATCGCGGAGAAGCCCCGACGTCGTTCGACAACGAAGACTTCAAAAACCACTTCAATTGTATCAGATAGAGCATTCATCTGCGTAGTGCTGCTCCTCGCGTTAGGTAAAATATGTTTTTTCTAACGTTCTCTGCCACTGCCTCTTTTTTACGAATCTTCCCTGGCTGAGACTCTGAGTGATGGGTTGGCGAAACGTATCACGTACAGAATAGCGCCGTTTGAAAGGTGTCACGTTCACTCCGGCTGATACGGAACAAGAATGTTTCCCTAGCGTGACGGTGGTCAGTTTGTATTTGTTGCAGCGTTCTTGCGGACATATACTGCGATAGAGCGGTTTAATATGAGTAGGTTACGTTTGAACTGATTACCTTCGACTCGCTTTCTACTGGTCAAGTAACACCCGCGTGTAGCTGGTACGTAAACTAGCCTTCCCATTCGGCCATATGCAGAGTGACTCAATAAATTTGAAGGCTTGTCGAAGAATTTAGGTTGGCTTCAAATGGACATCCGGCAAACTCTCATTTGTTGCTTTTACTGTTCATTTTCTCATCACTGTCGTCTTAATATCGTTATCGATGTGCCGACGGACTAACGAATGCCCAACATTTCAGGACAAAATCATTTTCGAATGAGAGAAAGTTTATGAGCGCAACTTTTTCACATTTTTAAAGATATCGCTACAACAATCAATCAATATATCTGCACATCTCCCTTCGGCAGGATTTAATTTTTTTACTAACGTTTTTCTATCCTCAAAAGCGCACATCACTGATTTTTTGTGGCAGTGTTAAGTGCTCGCTGCGAGAGTTGAGAACACTAGCAAAAAACGTTGCTGCATATCTCAACAATCGACCATTGTCTTAAATATTTATATACAAATACCCGACAGTTTGACAGTATTGAAAGTATTTGTTCAAGAATGTTGGACATGAGGAACGTGGTACCAGAGGACGCTGAATTTCCCCTTTTATTAATTGGCATATAAGAACGCTGCCTGTAGGGGCACCATTGAAACGCTTTCGGCCGGTTCTGAAAACAGTGGTGGGGTCCGCTAGCCGCGCTCCCCCGTATTTGCCGCCCATGCTCTCAGCTTGTCGAAGCCACAGTGGCTCGTGTTAGTGGCTGAGACTTCCTCTTCGAGTTCTTCAAGGAAGAATATTTCTATAGCTGCAGAGATAAGAGGCCGAGTTGTATGGGCACTCAATTAAAGTAGTCGCATCTTCCACGCCGGTGCAGTCAAGACAGCGCATTGAGCGTGTGCACTAAGTGCTTCTGGCAAGAGCGCCGACACCAGACTACGAAACACAATTGAGTGCCGTCATTTGCTTCTCGAACTGCCCAACAGCCTGCGTATGATACATGTGATGTGAATCCCCAACGCGTCAAGCCACTATCGAATACTTGCGCGCCACTCTCCAATACTAGCGCGACATGCTGTACATACCCGCATGTCGCACAGCAGGAAGCTATGCAATGTCTTGGAAGTAGATTAGCACGCCAATGAAGAAAGTGAAACTGCCGGCGCAGTTTCTCACAACTTTTGACCAACTGGCGTTACGCTCGATGAAATTACATTCTGTGATAGCACCAAAATTCAATCAGTTACTGGTGCCTCAGCAGAATAAACAAAAGACGGTCAAGGCAAAGTGATATACAGCTGCGCATATCGCTGCATATATCGAACCAGCGCTGAAGTGCTCGTTCTAAGACCGCTACGATATGGCTGCGGACCTAAGAGCAATATGTAAAAGCATCACTGTCCAACACTTTGCGAAGCAGCTGTTGCGTTTGTTTTCGTTTTATTGCAACACCTGCAATAAGGCGAATTATCTGGAAAAACCTATGGTAGTAAGGCAGACCTTTTATTATTACAATTTTAGACAGTAACGTACAAGTATAAAATATGTTGTAGCTTTTGTCGCTCGGCAGTCCTTGTTTAAAAAAATTGGCAGTGGCTTAGCTCTGCTACGCCAGGATATACGTAGAGAAAGCACGTAGCATACGCATATACGTAGTATAGGTTGGTTAGAATTAATTAATCTTCATTGCACGCCCAGGTTAGTCCCGTTGCCTGCCTAGTTGTTGTCACGTGGTTCGTCACGTGGTTGGTCAGAGGTGCGGTGCTACCATGGTGGGAATGCGAGCCCGGCGAAACTGCGAGATCATGGCCAATAGTGCTTTCTCACTAAAATTAAGTTACTATGCAAAGTCACCAAGCGTTCGGTACAGTTACAGCCTATTGTGCAAGCCTACGATAGACGATAAAGAAACAATATGTGTAAGATAAAGGGACCATATTTTGACGAAGAAGGTGAAGTTGGCAGTAGCACGAAACAGAGCGCTCACGCTAGGCCAGCAACTATTAAATCATCTCATTGCCACTAGTCAACCCGTGCCATTCTTCGACTGTCCGTAACGTATCATTTGGTGTGAGGTGCGGAGTTCATCCCCATCCTGGTCATGGAGCTTCGGCGCATGCGTCAGTTGTGGCCGCCGGCCGTGAGTTCTTGGCCTGCGTCTCCCGGCCGTACGTGCCTCAGCCTTTTAGAGCCGAACCGATCTCGCCGTTGCTTCCACGCCTCGTCCACCGCCTAGATCGCTTGACACGATGAACTGAACCTGACGCAAGAAGACGACCTGCCGACCTGACGCTGCCCATACGCGACGACAGCGTTCCCCTGCCCATGCTGTTCGGCGCATCCTGGGGCCTCGGCCGTCGACTTCTGATGACCTGCGGCCTGGACGCTTCGCGGGCCAGGAATCATTAAGCCGTCTCCTTCAACGTGGCGGCCAACACCTCAACACTTTCTCCTTCCAGTCCCCCCATCCTCTGAAGCCCATCACCATTTCGCTTGCCTCTTTGTCACCGATCGGGCCGATCAATCGGTGGCCCCGGGTAGTGTGACGAAGACGACGAAGCTGGCAGTGGCGTGGGATGGAGCACTCGCCCTGGGCCACCGGCCGGTAAAGGGACGCTGAGGAGAAATTGAAATCGGCTTGTATCGTCAGTATACCAGCTCCTGATTACAAAAACGCCATTATTACTGAAACTAAAGCTCTTGCAAGGCAGAAAATAGCAAGAACCAAATAATAGGTATCGCCGCCATAGGCCAATCTCGCAAGTACAAGCGTGATGACACGATAGGACAAGAGACGGCACCTTGGAGGAATTTTCCTTACTCCATGGACGCCAACGAATCTCTGAGGCTCACAAAGGAACGTTGCACTGTTCAATATTGAAGTATGTGTTGTTTTGAAACCGACAGGGCCCTTTTATCACACAAGGAAGACAGACAATTGAAAACCTGATTGTTGGAAGAAAAGAAAACTGATGCTTGATGGCGCCACAGGCGGCCAGGAGAGTTTCGATTTGTAATGGCGCTTCGCGTCTATGAGCTTTGCGTGCCCAGTGGTTTTGTTTTTGACGCGCCTCGATTTACAAGCGCCGAACAGCAGAGGAACTGCAAGTGCCGCTTCAAGTGCTAGCTAACCTTTGAAGGAGCCTGTTAAGACTGGTCAGGTGGCCGCCACGGTCGATGAAAAACTATGATGGCACGATGGTCGGTGATCGTACAAGGCAGTTAGCAGCATAAAGAGCACTTGTGTCTTCGTACGCTTGCCCGGCGAAACGTTCCCGGCCTTGCCAGTCAACTTCGAACTACTTAACGGAAATCGTTTATTAGGGTCGGGAGACAAGGTACAAGGCAGTTAAGAAACATTGCTAGTGGCCTAGCTCTGTTAGACCAGGATATGCGTAGCGAAAGCGCGGAGACTTCTGCATCGGAAGACTGCATTCAATAGATGCGCCTTTTTTCCTGCTTATAACTTGAGCCGTCCTGTCGGAGTGGTTGCGTCTCCGCCCCAAACGCCAAAGGCCCTGGTTTGATTGCGAGCCTCAGCACAGGTTTTTTTTTTATTCAGGGTGTGTGCGGGGGGTTTCAATGGCTCCCATAGAGGTCGCCACCGAATACGTTGGTTAGCGGTTAAGCGCAGGCTCTGTTAAGGCGCGTTTGTACTCCGTCGTAAGGCGAGCGCACGCGCTGCACGGCGACGTCACATCGGCCAAAGCGAGACCCTCCATACTCACACTTCGCTTGACCGCCGACGCGTTCGGCGGGCTTCGGCGCACTCCGACTGCACTGGCGGAGACTTGGAGGACGTCTCTCTTTCGAGCCGAGTGCGACAGCCGCCGCCGGCCCGGCCAGACCGGTTCGGCTCCGCGGCGAGGTGCGCGTTGTGACCTCATGTGCCTCCTCGGAGCACCGCCACGGCGAAATCGCAAGTTCGCGGCCAGTGAAGCTTACGCTTTAAAGGAGACTTGGAACATGCAGAGACCGTGACTCCGCTCTCCTCCAACTCGTTTGTCTGCGGCCCCATTCAAAACCTTCGGCACTTGGGCGGAGCTGTTCTTTTCAATATCTCGGCTAGTTTAATCCATTCACAGTGCTCATATGAATGTACATGCAAGTGGGCGAGAGAACCCGAACCATTGGACCCCGTACCTCCGAAAACGCGCGGAACCCGCTCAAGCGTCGTGCATCGGTTTTACTTTCAAGCCGCCAACTTTAAACGCGAGTGCCCTTAGCACCCATTCGTTTTTGTGGCAAAAAAAATCACCTGGCCCTCGCAACCATAAGAAACCTCCTCGACGCCGCCTGCTGCATCGTGCAACCGCCCCGTTCAAGGAATCACAATCCATTGGCCCCAAAGCCTCGGCCAGCCTCCGATGGGCGCGACGTGCCGACCGTGTCCTTGACCCTCGCGACTCACAGCACTGGGATTAATATATTTAATTAGCAACGGCTCCTGACTGAAAAAAGGGGAAACGACCCGCCGGCGCCTAACCTAACCGTGCTCCCCGAAAAGCAACGCACGCTCTGTGGGGCTGAGGTCGCTGAAATGCAGGCCGGAGTTTTTGCGGGAACTTCGTTGGCGGGTTCGGAAACGGGATCCATCGCAACGCTGGCAAGACGCCGGTGCAAACGTAAACGAAGCGACGGTAGCAACCCCCGATAGATGTCTTCAACGTGCGGCGGCGGTAGCTTTCATTTCGGCTGCTGCTAGACCGCACCGCTAGCCGCCAGAAATCAGTCTGCGTTTACGTCACGTTTCACGTCACTCCGTCTTGTGACGTCATAAGAGGACGCCGTGACGTCGTAAGTGTGCCGAGTGTGAATCGGAGGGCGGGAAAAACTTTTTCAAATTCGAATTCAAATTTCTGTGAAATAAATACATCTTTCACACCCGGCAAGCGGCAACAAAACCATGAAATGCCGAACTATAAGAATTTGCTAACAAAAAAATTGATGGAGTTTTCCTCACTGTTCCTTTAAATTGTTTCATTGCCGTCACTGAACTCGTCTCATTCTTCGGCTGGCTGTCACGTAACAATATAAATTCTATACATTTTTTCATATCGTATGAACTGCATACAACGGAATTTCATCTGACCGACTTTTGTCGAATGTTTTAACAAGGCCAAAATGTTCTCTCAGAGATTTAATCATTATAAAATATAAGCAGCCTTAAGAACATCCGTCCAGGTTAGAGGAAATTGGCGCTACTTTGCCTGGTAATGGCGTGCTCCCCTGCCTAAAAATTTGTGCTTGTCGGCGAATGCAGCAATCGTTAAGCCGCGGGTGTGCTCCGATGCTATGACCGGAAAATATGCATGATTAGATTTTTTGGCGATCTTCTCCGTCTGCTGTATGCACAATATAACGCGCGATCTGCTGAGAATGTCCTAACTTATAATGCATACATGGCATGGCCATTTTTCAAGTGAAGCCATAAAAGAGGGAAAAAACATCCAAACAATGTTTGAATAAGCTCTGCTTTTCATATTTCATTTCCTGCCGATACTGGCAGTACAATACTTCCCGATTCACAACCAAGTGAAGTACCGCCACAGGGATTTATAGAAGGCTCCTTTGAATTTAATAAAGATTGGGGTGATTATCGGCAGCTATTTAAAGGGACAATGAGGACAACAGTATCAAATTTTACTTGCTAGCAAAATTAGATTATTCGGCATTTCATCGCTCTGTTGCGGCTTGTCCGGAGGTGAAAGACGCATTAAATGCGCAGAGACACGGATTCTATGTTGAAAAACTTTTGCCAGCATGTGTGATTGAAACTCAGTATTCTCTTATGAAGAAAAAGCCTAAAAGTGACCTAAACGTGGATTCTGTGATTGCTGCGTAATTTCGCTCCGTAATTGTAGAGTAGTTTTTAGGATAGGCGACAAGAGAGCAACGGTGGAATAATTCAGTAGACAAAAAGCCAATTACATATTTACCGCAATTTTTACAGTCATACATCTTATTCTAAATTAACACTAATGAAACACAATTATAGTGCACCAATCGGACAGAATGTAGGCTAAGGCAAAAATTTCTGGGCCTCAAACTCCGGAAGAAATGTTTCCCTCAGCTGATGCTTCAATTTTGGGAGGAGAATTCTGCAGCAGACACAGTATATCGTGGTATTCTTTCAGGGGTACTTATATTAGAGATGTTGTTCTTTGCAAGCCATAATTTGTATATGATCGAGACTCAACAAATACGTTTTGTCATAGTTCGTATTGAGTCTGCTTAACTGGATATTTTTTGCTTAAACTGCGTCTTGTTTATTCTGTGTTGCCAGTGGGTTTCCACTGAGAGATTTTGTTCAAAAACTGCTTTATCGATAGTATGTTAAAGCAGGTAAAGTATACAATAATTATAAGACGTCAACAGAATGCCATTTTAAGAATCCACGAATTAACAGCCCACAAGGGCTAAAAAACGTTCTCTGTGCGCCGGAACAGAACGATTTATTTCTGATTTTGTATTTTTATGCGCTAATTCAGTCAAGGCATATATTTGCGGCGCATGGTTTGCAAAGAACTATATTTACGGCATCAAAGGGTTCCAGAAGCACCAGTACGAACTGTGCCCTAATAACAATTTGCACACCATACTAAATTGCCTTATCCGAATAAAGCTTCGGCACAGTAAATAAATGAACAAAGTTACGCCCATTAAGAAACTATGCTGACTGTGCAAAAAAATAACAATAAACTAGAAGCAGCTCTTGCTCGAACTCGGCAAATGTGCAACTCCACGAGGCCAACAACAAATAGGCGCAGCTGGATTCAGTCCCTGTGCTACTCTTAATATTCCCCTGCCCGCAGCAGCTGGTCTAGCTGCTGCATGTAAATGTCGCCAAAAGATGGATCCGCCGCTTGAACATTGCCGGGGTCGTCGCCTTGCTTGTCTGCCCGTGCCTATGATGTCCCTGGACGGTGATGCTCCGAAGTCAGTGCCTAGCAGTTCGTCGCAGCATAACCGTTAAATAAAAAAAACTTTTAAAGCGCAGGTTTTACTGCTCTCCTCCTAGCTTCTACGAATATGCGCCGTGTGCTCCGTGTGCGCGCGTTTGGCCTTGAACCGCCTGACAGCTATGACGTCACTCACCCGCCGCCGCCGCCGTCGAAACCGAGAGCTCGCCTCTGTTTCTATAGGCCGTCGGCGTTCATTGTGTTCATTGGCGTTGGCGCTGACATCGTTCTATGTATACTGAGATGATTCTGAGGGAAGGAAGGGCGCATTTTGTATTGGAAAACGTTTATTTTCAGCACTGAACCCTAGTGGGCACTATACTAAACGGCTTCGAGCCCATGGTTCTCGGCAACCTTGCGAGCCCAATCAGTGGCCCGGACTTGCGTGAACGGGTCTGAGCTGGCCAGTACAACCTCCTACCGCTCTAGAGAAGGGACTGGTATTAGGTCCACCGCTCGCGGCGCCTTTTTGCAGCTCAATAAAATATGATCGTATCCGGCTATCTCATCGCATTCTTTGCAAGCGGGATTGTATTGCGTTGGATACATGAGTGCAAGTCTCGACGGGATAAAAAGGCAGTCGCCGCGTTACCTCCTGGCTTTTTTCGTGCTTTTCGTCTGGTGGCAGATAGATCCTCCTTTACAGTTTAAACTGATTGGTGTAGTCGCGAAAGGATATGAATGCATCAGTCGTGAAATTTGGGGACTCAACCTGGCTCACTGCACGGCTGACATAACCTCGAGCTAGACTGTGAGCCAACTCGTTTCCCCTGTTCCCCGAGTGTGCTGGCACCCATCTTAGTTCCACCTCTCTTTGGTCCCAGTTTTGATGTCTTAGGATTCGGTCTACCTCCTGGGAGATCATGCCCCACACGAAATTCTTTATAGCCACCGAGTAGTCAATAATTATGGTGACTGCTTTGGTGCTGGCCGTTGCCATGGCGATAGCCACCTCTTCCGCTGCCCCTGAGTTATTTGTTTTGACCGGACCGCCCGATAATGTTTCACCCGAGTCGTTCACGTCCAAGACCACAAAGAAGTCGCCTCCTTCGTATTTTGCCGCGTCTACATAGGTTCTGTATTCCGAGACTTCTAGCTTTGCTTAAAAGGCCTTCGCTCTTGCTCTCCTCCTGCCTTCGAGAAAACAGAGTGCATGTTTTCGGAATTGGTTTATAGTGAGTAATTTTCTCATTTTGTTCGGTAATTTTGCCTGCGCCCTTCTTTCCGGGATTCTATAATGTAGTCAAAGGTTGCTCAAAAACTTCCTCGCCGCGGGTGAGGTTGCAAGCCTCCTTTTTAGCGCAAATATATGTGCCTCGCATAGTTCCATGGTGGTATCGTAGATCCCCAGTTTAAGAAGTCTTTCCGTAGGAGTGCGGTGGGCCAGCCCCAAGGCTACTTTATATGGCTGCCTTATGACCCCGTCTTTTTTGTTCTTTGCCGCCAGCCCTAGAGTTTGATGTAGGGGATGGCGTATACAGTTATGCTTATCACAAAAGCCTGAGCCATTCGGCAGAGATCTTTACCTTTGACTCCCCGTCTTTTTTTAGCTATTCGCCTTATGAGCCTGGCTGTCATGTTAATTGTCGACTTAAGTCTGTTTATTGTCCCTGATGTTTTCAACTGGGGCTACCGGCGTATCAATTACCTCTACGAGAATGTCTCCTGCGTTGGCATCGCGTTTGTTCGACTCCCGGATCCCCAGAAGTTCGGATTTTCTTCTCGAACATTTAAACCATGCCCATTCCGCGTATTCTTGGACAATATTGATCGCCTGTTGAAGATTTTGTTTTATTTCCCCATCGTTGCCTGTTTGTGTCCATACTGTTATGCCGTCCGCATACAGCTTATGGTTTATCCCTTCGACAGTCTTCAATAGTGGCGGTAGGTTCTTCAAATCCAGGTTGAATAAGAAAGGAGAGAGCACTGACCCCTTCGTGGTGCCCTTGTCTCCGAGGATAAAAGTTTCGAACTTGATATCTCCTAGATTTATTTATGCGGTTCTTTCGGTTAGAAATTCTCTCACGTATTCATATGTCCGCTTTCCAGGGGCAATCTCCGCCATATTAGTTTGTAGGACCTCGTGTTTCACGTTATCAATGACTTCAAGTAGGTCGAGGCCCTGTATAGTTTTTCCGCACCTTTGTTGGGCGGGTATATGATGCCTGCTTTGAGCTGTAGCATGACGTCCTGATGGACAACTTGCTCCTAAGGCATAGCATCCTTTCAGAAAATACCTCCCTTTCCTCTGCGTATTCATGGAGTCTGTTTAATATTACATGCTCCATCAGCTTTCCCAGGCACGAAGTTAGTGATATCGGCCTGAGGTTGCCCACTTCAAGTTTTTTCCCGGGTTTTCGAATAAACATCACTTTGGCTTGTTTCCAATCCGAAGGTAGACAACCTCGGTTCCATATGTCATTTAGGTAGTCTGTGACAGTTGTGACCGAGACTAGATCTAGGTTCTTTAGCATTTTGTTGGTTACCCCATCTGCCCCCACCGCCGACGTGGTTCTTAGTTGACTCACCGCTCTCCATACCTCCCCTATCGAGATGTCCTCATCTAGCTCTGTGTTCTCTGCTCCTCGGTCAGCTGGAGATGAACCCCCTTTGTCTGTGTTAAGGTATCTGCTCTTCGATTTCTCTCTTAGGTCCGCGGCCGTTCCCTGGTATTTGTGAACCAATCGTTTCAGCTGCCCTTGTGCCGCCGACTTAGTTTCTCCTGGGTCTAGCAAGTGTCGAAGATGCCACTTGTTCGTGCACCCTACCTTCCCATTCATTTCATCGCAAATCTGTCTCCAGTGTTGACGCTGAAGCTCTTTTGTATAGTCTTCTACCTTTTCTTCGAGTGTCGATATTCTCTTCTTTAGGCTTCTACTGTGCTTCTGTTTTTTGCACCTCTTCATGAGCCTCTCGTGGCCTTCCCATATTTGGGCCAGCCTCGAGTGTGTGATGTCATTTCCGGTGGTTGGGGTCTCTCTAGTGTGTTTACGCAAGACCCTCCGAGGATAGGCAAAATAGCGTCAGTGTAGAGACACGTCCCCAGACTTCACGCTATGCAATAGACAGAGGGTTAGAGATGGTCAAACACAGGACACACTTTGGGTACCGATCACTATATCAGAGAGATTGAAACGCAAACCAGGCCGATGAAGGGGAAGCTGCGCGAAATGATACTGACAGACTGGAATACTCTCATAAAAGTCCGGGACAGAACCGCTCCGAGGGCGATATCGGATCTAAATCTATTGGTTGCGTAACTTCCCAGGTAGCACATGACAGCGGGCCAATATTTCAAAGCCATTGGCAAAGCGTGGCCCTAAGTAGGCCCAAAGTTGCAAATGAGGATTTGATATTGGCTGTGCCATCAAAAATCATGGCTATGATGGGCCATGTTAGCCAGAGTTTTCCCATTCTTTGCCAGAATTGGCTAAGCCATTTTCAAAGCCTGGCTATCATGGGCCATGTTAGCCAGAGTTCTCCCACTCTTTGCCAGAGTTGGGTAAGCCATTTTCGAAACCTGGCCATCATGGGCCATGTTAGCCAGAACTATCCCACTCTCTGCCAGAATTCGCTAAGCCATTTTCGAAACCTGGCTATATTGGCCTTGGCTTGCCACCCATTATGCAGTGTTAAAAGTATACTGGCAGGTGTTGCTGAACATTGCATCATCCATTATACTGAGCAGAAGATCGATTTTAAAATTTATTATTTATAATAGTTTATAATTTTCGAACGCGCTAAAACTTGTTTGAGCTCCTGGGCTGCGCTTGCGCGAGTTCAAGGATTTGAAGTTTTGTTATTCTTTTTCTTATCGAAAACTTTCGCGGTATATGTGTTCAGTTGGATAGACAACGAATATTTTCCGACTGCGCAGTCGGAGAAAGAGGCATAGTTACGACGAAAAAACTCAAATGAACCGAATTAAGCTGTCAGCAGATCGCGCCGGCCAGAGGGAGCTCTCGTTCAGGAGAAACTAAAGCAGGAGCGTGTCGACGCCGTCGAGGCGCGGCGCGGCGACGTCTGCCGCGGGCTCCGCCGCTGATGAATTGTATTCTAAGGTGCTTCCCAACAATTTTCATACGCATTTCGAAGCATTCCAAACGTATTCGCTTGCTGTGTGCTGCTGCCATCTATGATTAAACGCGACCGAAACGCTCCATGAAATGTGTTTATGATGTTATGACGAGTGTATTTTTAGATGTGGGGCATTATTTCAATGTTTTGATTAGAATAAACAGTTTTGCTTCCACCGCGGCAACAGCTCTCACGTGACCGCACGTCGCACGCTGTCTCGACACTCCCCATTGTTCAGTCGCTGAGCTAACACACCGATGCTGCGACTGAATACCAAGCGGACGGAACTCGATCGCAAGCCGTCTGCGACTAGACCGACTGCCTTCCCAGTCGCAGACCGACGGAGTTCGCAGTGTCGCAGGCGAAAATCGCATGCATGTGAAACGGGCTTAAGGCCGACGACGACACCATCCAGACAGACAAATACGGATCTGTAGGATTTTATCGTTAGTACCGGGAACTAGAAGCGGCTGCAACTAACCACCAAAATTCCTTTGAAAAGGTATGGTAAATTTAGTAATTAACGAATATGCGCTGGCATGACCCAGTTGTAATGATTCGTGTAGCTATATATGGCTTAGCCACGCCGCTAATAAAAAAGAATACTTTTTTGAGAAGTGCAGACACAGAGCTCGCGCTGTTGCCTTTGTCCGATTTCTGGGCATAATAACCCGCCTATTTGTGTGAACTTTATGTATTTTAAAGCGTTTTTGCACGCTCTGCTTGCGCGAGTATCTGAAAACCAGTCAAAGAGGGCTTTCTTCTAAAAAAATATTCAAATGACTTTCATTTCATGATTTTTAATGAGAAAGGCGCTTTTTTGCTTCGCTCTAGAAAATTCACTGCCACACTGCGCACTGGGTGTCTGCTCAATAGAAATACTAAATCAAACGTAATAACTTAGTGCAAGTGCATTCCCTAAGCCGACTTTGTGTGCAATTTTTGTACAATTATCTTTAAGATGTTGCCTATCACAGATTCTCCAAAATGAGTAGATAAGGTCATCCTTCATTAACAAAAGACAATAAGAGCCTATAGTACAGAACGTGGATCTGGAAGATGTCTCTGGCAAGCACATATTGCGATAAACATCATCATCATCACCATCACCAGCCTTATTACGCCCACGGCAGGGCAGAGGACTCTCCCATGTCTCTCCAACTAACCCTGTACTTTGCAAGCTACGGCCACCCTTTGCCTGCAAACTGCTTAATCTTATCCGTCCACTTTTCAGCCGCCCCCATTACGCTTGCCTTCTCCTGGAATCCACTCCGTTACCCTTAAGGACCAGCGGTTATCTTGCCTTCGCATTACATGGCCACCTTTTGCATTTCACTGCTTCAAACTGCCTGCTATCCTTTATATCAGCTGCCTCAGCTCAGGTGCCGCCGCCGCAATGATGGCAGGTGGCAGGGTTAGCAGAAATATTTTACCTTTTTTTTGTTTAGTTTCATTAAACACTTACTAGCACTACTACTACTACTACTATATGCCCTGCCCAAGTCCATTTCTTGCTTTTCATTTCGACTAGGGTGTCACTAACCCGCGCTTGTTCCCTCACCCAATCTGCCTGCTTCCGGTCTCTTAACGTTACGTCTATCATTTTTCTGTCCATGGCTGGCTGCGTTGTCCTCAAGTTGAACCCTTTTCGTCAGCCGCCACGTTTCTGCCCTATAGGTGAGTGTGAGTACCGGTAAGATACAGTTCTTGCATCCTTTTCTTTTGCAGGATATTGGTAAACTCCTATTCATCATATGAGAGGACTTGCCATATGCGTTCCATCCCATCGTTATTCATCTCGTTACTTTCCCCTCATGATCCGGATCAGAGGCCACTACCTTCTTTAAGTAGACGTATTCCCTTACCACTTCCAGCCCCACGCTACCAATTGTGAACTGCTGTTCCTTTGCGACACCGCTGAACATTTAATTTTAAGACCTACTGTTCTGCTCTGCTTGTCTACTGATTGATCATGCTTTGAAGCTCATTTCGTGAGTGACTCTAAAATATGTATACAATTCCCTTGATACGGAAGGTTTGTAAGTGCACTGTTTGCCTGACAGTCTTGGAAAGTATGTAGGCTTAGACAAAATAGATTAATTTTTCCTTAAATGTCTCAAACAAGAACTCTATGTCTTATGTTTCGCCGTAAGTGGGAAACAAAGGGAAGTTGGCAACAAGTGCATATTTCATAGCATCGTAGTCG
Source organism: Amblyomma americanum (assembly GCA_030143305.2). NCBI lineage: Eukaryota > Metazoa > Arthropoda > Arachnida > Ixodida > Ixodidae > Amblyomma > Amblyomma americanum. The sequence continues at coordinate 48,843 of JARKHS020027426.1, read as the reverse complement.
CCTTCACGTACAAAAATATATTTCTTGAACGCCTAGAGTGAACGGCTAATTTTCTAGAAAAAACAGTAGTGCGATTGTAATAGATTCAACTATATCATTTTTCTTCCAAAAGAACAAATCTAATACCTTTGCGCCAGTTCTACGTAAATGTCTTGGGAAAAATACAGGAGACATAATAATAATAATAATAATAATAATAATAATAATAATAATAATAATAATAATAATAATAATAATAATAATAATAATAATAATAATAATAATAATAATAATAATATTAATAATAATAATAATAATAATAATAATTGGTTTTTGGGTAAAGGAAATGGCGCAGCATCTGTCTCATATATCGTTGGTCACCTGAACCGCGCCGTAAGGGAAGGGATAAAGGAGGGAGTGAAAGAAGAAAGGAAGAGAGTGGTGCCGTAGTGGAGGGCTCCGGAATAATTTCGACCACCTGGGGATCTTTACCGTGCACTGACATCGCACAGCACACGGGCGCCTTAGCGTTTTTCCTCCATAAAAACGCAGCCGCCGCGGTCGAGTTCGAACCCAGGAACTCCGGATCAGTAGTCGAGCGCCCTAACCACTGAGCCATACAGAAGAATTCATTGTGGCGGGTCATTTCGTAACGTCATATTGAAGCGCTGATTGACTGCCTTCGATGTGAAGGCGGTTATTCCAAACAACATCAGGCATGTTAAAATCCCTTGCAATTGTTATCATACCTGACGTTAACACTGACAGCGATTTTGAGACGCTCTGAAATGCATCCGTGCTGTTTGAACTTGATGACCTGCATAGAGAGCCGACAGCAAGGATGTATTCGTTAGCCAAAATTGGATTGCACCAAGCTGATTCTGCGCAATCATGAAAATGGCGCAATGGTACACTCTGAATACCGCGTCACTCACGAAAACAAACACTAGCCTGCTATGCGCATCCCTGTCCTTTCGATATGCTGTGTATACCTAAGGGAAGACTTAATAACTGGTTAAATTGTAGTCAAGCCAAGATTTGGTTCCAATAAAGACGTCAGCCTGTGACAAACCTACAATGCTGGCAAAGTTAGCAGTCTTGTTCCTGAGACTCCGGAAACTAGCAGTAAGAAAAGATAGCTGGTCCGCATAATTTTCCCCACACCGGAGAACGGAAGAGTATTGCTATTCCACAAGTTCACGAATTCAATGTGCAGCGCTCTCAAAACATAGTTCTCCCATCAATGATTAGTTTGTTCAACTTCACTATGTACTCAGCTTTCAGTTCCCTGGCATAAGCACTTATCCTGCTGCTTGATTCTTGCACAGTGCGGGAATAGTCTTCACTCGCCAAATAATCAGCACTCTTCAACTTCCATGCAATAGACATAACCTTTTGTTTGTCCTCGATCAACTAAAATTTAACGATAATTGGCGTCTTTTTTATCTTAGACGTAATTTTCTATCCTGTGTAATCTCTCATTTGCAGAGGGAGCATTTGTAACACCAAGTTTTAATGAGCAGAATGCTATGGCTTTAGCCTCTGAATCCTTCCAAGATTCTCTCTCGGTGTCAGCGACGCCAAACAAGAGCACATTATTTCTACGTGACGGATATTCCATGTCGCCCTGGTTTGCAAGTACAGCATGTACGGAGCTTGACCGTTAGTTCGAGCAGACCCATTTCTGAAGATAGCGTTCCTATTTGGTCATCTGGTAATTTCTGATGTTTCGGAGAGCCTTTCTGTTCCTTAAGAATAATTTCTTGTACATCCAAAAGTTTTGGTAGGCACTCCATAGCTTCATAAATTCTAGTAATAATGTCAGGAGGGCCAGAGGTTTGCTCTACGTCCCCCGACAGAAGTAACCGCGCTTTTGAAAACACACACATACGCTGCTGCACACACTATCAAAGCAGCAGCAACGACAGAAAGAAGTGCTTTCAAAGAGATTGTGGGTTATGGTGCCGCTTTTGAAGACATATGATCTTCCTTGTAAAACACTCCAACACCTAGAAACAGCATCCGTAAATGTGCGGCCCTCTTGTCAGCACCGGAACCCACTGGAAGTATGCGCCACTGTTGCTTAAGTAGCTCGCTGTCATGTGACAAGACTCTGCGATGCCCAGTGACGATAGTGTCGACTACAGTTCGCGCGCTTCTCAAGTCCGGATACTGCTGCGTAGCCACATCAATGTCCGTGGGTTTGCATGTGCCACGAAGAATTCCTTCTCGAAACAGTGCCGAAGAAGCACCTGGTATCGTCTCGTCCGCGCTGAATACCCCATGCTCCGTCATTGAAAAGGGATGAGGCCGCGCCGCCAAGTCTATGGCAGCACTTGGTAATGCTTTGTGTGTCTCAGGCATCTATGATGAAACCCCAGCTCCGGAAACCACTGCACAAACCCAAAACAGCTCTAGAAACATCATCTGGGAAGTGCGGCCCTCATATCGGCAACGGATGCGCCGTTGAGGATGGAGCCAAGTTTAACACAATCTGGCCAGCTAAAGAAAAATATACTCATTGTGAATCCTCATCTATATGTTCGTTGGCCTTCAAATCTTCGTGATCTTTAAGAATAATTTATTGAAGCCAATTACAATAATGCACATATCACAGTCAACGTTTATTACACGAAAAATGATACAGACGGTGCTGAATTGCCATCTGGATCTCTAGGCTATATAGCTAGTGACGAATCGGTTGCAAACCTTACCATATTATAAAACAATCATTTTCAGGAGCAATACTGCCACCAGCACCATTTAGTGTTTTCTGTTACATTCCTTGGTTAAACAGCGTCGTTTTGAATAAGGACAGAAAGATCGGTGTGTGTTGTAGGTTCTCTGAAATTTCGTTTTATATTTTAGCCCCAACGAAAGATAACAAGCGCCGCCTGTAAATGCGTTGACCGAAATGTAAGTTGTATAAAACGTTCCACATAATATGCTACTTTCTAAAACTGCTGATGAAAGCTTATGCCGGAGCAACCATACCCCATCGAATTTTTGGCAGTTTTAGCCCACTGCACAGCGTTAGCAGCTCATTTTCATGAGCAAAGGACTTGTAATAAACGAAATCATCCGATATGACCTCACTTCTAGTTTTTGTAAAGCTGATTAAGACTTGACAATAAAAACTCCCTTTTAAATGATAATGAAAGGCTATTGTGTACATTCGCAAAACTACCGAAATGCCCTTCTAACCGGCACTGAGCCGCTGTCTGGAGCGAGAAAAGTCCGGAAACATGCTAGACCATCAGGAGCCCATTGCTAACTGTTCCGCTGACGGTTCTTAGACACAGCCGTCACGCCCATTAAGAAAAGAGCCATTGGGTCCTTTCAGGCTTATCTAAATACTTTGGAGACAATCCGCATCTATGTGATATATCTGATAGCATGGGCTCGACTAAACAAACTCCGAAGGTCGTACTTAATTGTTGCCCCCTTTCTCACGTCTCTATTCCCGCGTATCAAATCAACAGCTTCTGATACATGAATCACAAATTTAAGAAGCGTTCCTATTCCGGGTAGGCAACTCCGATACATAGTTGATATGCAGGCAGAGCTTTCGCGTGCAATTGACTTCATTGTGACCACTTTTGCTGCAATGATTTACACAAGAGAAGCACGATAAGCTTACAAGTTGCCCATTTTGCAGTGTTAGCAAGAGCTTCAAAGTGGACGCGACATCCCTTCCATTGCACACTGCCGCGCCAATAACGTGGGCGGCCGACCATAAACCTACTAAAATTGAACGAAGGCGCAAAGTACTTGAAAAGAGAGAGAAACTGTTTGTCTCGAACAAGGTTATGTAATTTGGCCAGTGGTAGAAGTCGACTTCGGGGAAGGAAATGAAGGCTCAAAATGCTGGGGACCAATTGCTGTTTTTTTGGTACGGAAATACAAAATTCGAGGGTAAATGTGAGAACCAAAAACTTATGGGCAACATAAACAAATTTCGAACTGCGTTATCTGTGCTACATGAATCAATTTAGAGGAGTCGTTGGCCGTTTGCAAAGCGTTTGAGAGAGCTCACTGAGGGTGTGCCTTTCTCATATAAAATGCAAGAAGCCTTGAAGAGGGTCAGGCTAACCTGGGTTTAAAGCCTCCTTATGCGGCTCGTGGTCCACTTGTCAGCCTTGCGGGGGCGGCGTCAACACTGGTGAGCCAAATTAAAGGCATGAACCTAAACTTTACCAGGGACTCCGTTCTTTAGCAAGCTTTCACTACTGGCGTAACAATTGCTAGTGCTGCAAACTAAACACTGTAATTTTTTTCTCAGTGTTGGCCTCTACTTCCCTTCGGTGGCATTTCGACGCTCACATGGAGACGTAAGGAGCTACAAAATTCAGATTTACTGCCGCATTTTTTTCACTAAAGCAGGAAAGAAGCCCCCGTGACCAAAGAAACTTGCTTAAAATTAGTTGCTGGGCGAGTTGGTATTTCATGGTTTAAGTCACGCAGCGTGAAGACGAATATGGACAAGACGGGAGACACCAAAAAGCGCTCTTGTGGTGTCTCTCCGCTTTGTGGTGCCACCCCTCTTGTCCATGTTGGCCTTCGCGCTGTGTCAATGAAAGCCAGATAAATGCTGGGCTTGAGGAGTAAGAACCACAAAATGAATGTATAAAATGCTTTCTAACCAAAAACTCTAAGGGTGAGACTATCTAGAAAGCAGCGAACAATTTTTTGTTTGCACGTGCCGTTTCTGGTTTCATCCATGTGTCTGTGTTTTCGGCGCCATTAACGTCAAGGTAACCACGACCGCTTCGCGTCATTTGTTCGATCCTCTTGTCCTTGGTTATTCTGCCAGCCACGTGTCCCCAGCAATGAATAAGCGGAAATGGCTGCCAAAGGAAAAAAAGCCGCCGCTTTAGGCTGTTAGCGCTCGAGCTGCTTTGGATGCTAATGCCTAGTCTCAACGCTTCTAACGTGCAGGCGGGCTAGCTTAGCACGCAGCGGCGAACATTTTCTGTGTCAAATCAAATTGCTTGGTTTCCGCCGGGCGCATCTCAAAACGCATCCCAATTAACGGGGAAGGATGTCGCCGGAAAGACCTAAGCCGTTAGGTTCAAAAAAGTACGCCGAATGTTGAGAGATATAAGAATGCCCTGCTGTCTAGGGAAAAAACGGTAAGGCAAGTCTGGACTGTGATCAGCACCCACAGACAGTCACTCGTCAAGATGGGGATCAGTATGGTTTGTGGGTACATATGGCTGCTGCTCATCGTCGTTGCGAACTGTCACTTCAAGCAAAAACCAGAAAAGGAAAAGAAGTCCGCACCGGTAGATGCTTTCAAAGCAAAAAAATCTGCACCGCTAGAAGTACCAGTTCATGCTTTCAAGACAAAGCCAGAAAATGAAAAGAAATCCCCACCGCTGGAAGCACCAGTTCGAACTTTCAAGACAAAACCAGAAAAGAAAAGATACACGCACCGGTAGATGCCTTCAAGGTGACAAAATCTACGTCTATTTCGGGTTGATCAGATTGTAAGCAACCACATATCTCTAACGGGAATGGCCGGTGAAATGATCGTGAGGGTTTCTGGGTTACCACTCTACTGGTAACGCCAGAAGAAAAGCAAATAGGAAGCGAAGTGGAAGTTTTGTTAGAAAACAGCAGTTAGTCCCGCTGAGGAAAACGCTGGAGACTTTTGTACTCCGAAATGTTTTTGGTGCAGGAATGCATTTAGAGGCTAAACGATTACCTCTGCTTGCCCGCAAAGTGTTTTCCGTCCGTCAATCCACACCATAAAAAACCTCGAGCAATTTTAACTATGCAGGAAGGTGTAGTTGTTCATGCGGTTCTACCAGAGTACTTAAAGATGCCAGTCAGTGCCTATAACCACTTAGCTACCACCACAAGGCTGCTTGAGATGTTTCTATTGTGTTTTTTATGCTTATGTTTCATCATGGTGTACACGACCTAAAATGTATCTTTCGGATCAGAAAGCCGAGCCTTTTAAATCGCCTAGTCGAAGGGCTTTACAGAATTATTATATAGGAGCACAGTGTTCTACATTATTGCCTTCAGCATTGCGAGAAGGAACACAAATGGTAATGGCGGGACAAGGTCTCTCTGCAACCATCCCCGCTCATGTTTTATGCGTTTATAACGAAGTCAGGTATAATAATATGGGTGCAATAGCCAAAATAGTGGGCCGAGTAGAACGGGCTCAGGTCGAGGCCGGTCGGCGGTCTTCCTTGAGCAAATAAAATCTGGCAAGGCACCTTAGCTCGCTGATACGGAGAGCTCGCGCCAACGGCCTCGTGAGCACTCGCTGCCCACGAGGCAGCAAGCGCAAAGCTGCTCGCATCAGCGAGCATAGATGCTTTCAAATTTGTTATTATATGGCGCCACAGAGAGGGACAAATAAGAGAAAGCAAAAAAAGAACTGACAAGAAAGTTACGACTGGTTAACACGAGATTCAGCGACACCTATTAAAATATTTATACTTATCGATATGTTGTGGCAGAAAACTAGAGCTACCTCACATGTGCATCGTCCTAGGGCGCTCTTTCTAGCTTTCCACATACAGCCGTTCTTTGTATACGCCTGTTCTCCATTCTTCCGCTCCAGGAGCACAGCGCCTCCGCTGATCCTCTCCTCGGACGGCGCATTTCGCAGCAACTGCAGCAAATGGACCGTGCTACGTTACTTCCCTCAGTCCATGCCCTTTCTCCCCTTTTCACGGTAACCACGCTGTCCGGATGGTTACCATGGTAACCCTTTTAATACTCTCGCCTTGCCCTTCTTACACGGCAACCGTCTTTCTCCTCCTAAGGTAACTACCCTGAGGTTGGTTTCCTTGGCAACCAAGTAATGGTTGCGCGTTCCCACGTTCTTGCAATACCCTCCTCCTTCCGCACTGATTATCGTCCGGTTGGAGATTACTCCACACTCGCGATACCATCCTCCTTCCATCGTAACCACCAGTTGGACGCGTTTACCGCTGATTACGTCTTTCTACGTTCTCCCCATTAATCTTTCTTCGATGGCAACCCTGCTCGTCCTTCCCTGCTAACTACCCTCCGGGTTATGTCCTTGGCAACCGGCAACAGTCTCAGCCTTTTTACGCTCTCGCCTTGCCTTCCTTCTTCTAGGGTTACCATCATTCGGTTGGTTATTCTTCCGCCCTCCAGATACTCTCTCAGATGATTTCTGTGCTAGCCACATACGGATTGCGCATTTCTCCGCTCACGTCATACCTTCCTAGTCGCGCGGCAGCGACCCTCCGAGTGGTTGCCATGGCAACGCAGCCACCTGCCAAGCCGACGACTACGTCAGAGTACGGCATATTACTAGGACACAAACCCCGGTAACGGGCGTTTAATAGCTGCTGCTTTAAACGCCGACCGCCACCGCGACGCTAAACTTAAAGCGAGCGAGCTTTAAGGCCCTGCAATATACAACACCGTCATGCTTGCAGAAAAGTAGCGCGCACTAACATGGAGTTAGAAGAGCAGGGACGCCTTTGCGAGCAGCTGGTAAGAAAAGGGAAGCCAGGAACATTGTTTAGAGTGGCGCCTTTAGCACTAAGTGCAGCCAGTCATTCGCGCCGCCCTTGGACGCTAGGCGCCGGACGAAACTTTACCACTGGAGTAGGTTTTGCTTGAAGTTGACGTTGAACAGTTAGGCACTGCCTTGGTCGACGTCACCAAAGAGAAGCGCCACGAAATGGGTGTACAAAAGTTTGCTTACTGAAAAGCCTCTATGTATATCCGTGGCAACGAAGCATGGTGTATGTAGTATGTATGCATTACAGCAGTGGGATAGTCCAGGCGTTGCATGTAGTAGGCGCAAAATTTTACTTTCCTTGGGCTTAGAAGGAGGGGAGCGACTCGAAATGCAGAGGATGCAAAGCGCCAACCAAGAACGTTTCTTGCAGTGCATCGCAGCCAGAATAAGGGAGAACAAGGCGGATTTTCGAGCTAGTGGTTTTTGAGACAAGGAAACGGCGCCGTAAGTGCCTAACTTCTCTTTTGACGCCTCAACTACGTTTTGAAGTCTGCTGGGAAGGAGGACTTCCGTGCCAGCTACACGCAGGCGTTACTCGTATGCGACAAGTTTCCCCAACACTTGGCGCAGAGTCGCAGCCACCAGCAGATTCAGGCGAGATAGGAAACGCCACCGCAGTCCAAGAAATAGTTTTAATGTGAAATCATTACTAGCTCAATTACGAGAAGTCTGTTGCATTTGTCTGTGTGTACTCGCAGACGGGACTAAAAATCACAGCGATGGCAAGAAAAATAGGATGAAGTCATCAAGGGGGCGTACGACGCACAGAGCAAGCAGATAACCGCCATTCCTGGCAATCTTATACATGTCGTTCGTCTAGATATACTCTCCTAACTGGCCGACCTACATGTGCTGACAGTTTTTCCGGCATTCGTACCAAAATTACGACGCAACCGTTTGCCGTACAGCGTTCCGGGTGGTGTCATGCGGTTTCTCGTTGCATAAGTTTACAAGTGCCAGACAAGTTTGGAGGCTAGCTTGTGGCAGAAATTCGACCGACGATATCTGAACCTTCCATTGTATGCCTTTCTAGACTTTCATATCAAAGCTGTGATCCAACTTCTCGTCGTACAGTGTTCCTGGCGGTGTCATATGCACGTGGACACCGCACGGAACGCTGTGCGATGCTTTAGTTTTCTTGAAATCGTAGAATGGAAGTTTAATGCATGACCAAATAATACTTCGTTATCAATGCACACAAGGCAAGTAAATATTTCGCATTCTCACACCTGAGCAGTCAAAAGTGCTTCTGCCAAATTATATTTAATTAACCTCGGCGCTCGTTCCGTGGCAGACTTGAGTACGCTTGTATTCCACACCCTGCCCTGCTTAAGAAGCCTCCCTAACCCCGAACACAGAAGCAGGAACAACGTTCTTTTGTCTTCTGCTCCGCCCATCGATCGAAATTCGAAGTTCCTTGGCTCCAGCGTGGTTCATCATATAACATCCTCGCCACGCCCCTCCCAATAAACTGATCCGAAGGTTTGTGTTCTCGCGAGATGACGGTGATATCTAAAGAGATTTGGTCCTAACCTCGCCATCCCGACTACGCACTGCTGTGCCATTGCAGTGAAATGAGTCGACCGGCCCCTTGGCGCCGGCGGCGATTGCTTGGAGGCCAGGTCCATTGTCTCGCCGCCCTGAGAGACTGGGTCAGTTCTAAGGCCATGGTCAAGAGCTATGATGCTACTATGGTCAAGGCCGTGGTTGAGCTGCCCTCGCACGCCTGGTTAGCTGGCGAAAGTCTAGAGCTGTGGTGTAATGGGGCTACGCCTGCATTGTCTACATGGGTTTGGCCAGCTTGCTCCTAAGTAGGCGGTTGCAACGGCGTCTGCGAAACCAGCCGGATGAACTCTCACCAGGCGACGGCGTCATGTAGACGGGTGGGCAACTCCAATGCGGTGCGGCAGGTAGCAGATGCGGCTTGGATCCAGCAAGGTGGCGACGTCAGGTCTGGTCCAGTAGTCTGGTCTAGGACCCGGCAGGTCCAGGAGAGGTATAAGGGCTCCTAAAAATCTATGAATATAAAGTCGAAATTGATCAATTCTGCATTTATGGGAACTAACCCATTCCCTCTATGGCGTCATACTGTCAAGGCGGACGTTAAGTCCCAAGTTAAGCAGCCAAGTCAGACTACATCTTTTATCTACGTTTTTTTTTTCACAAAGTCGGACAGCCGGAAAAACCGGACTTGCTCGGAACCGCAATGATCCTCTGCATCGCGTCTGACGAAGGACCTTGGTTTTGAACTTGACGCTGGTTAGAGCCTACGAGCCTTGAGTCGAGATCTTCACTTGGGAGTGACACACGAGCCACCTTTGCAGGCTGAGTTGTTCAAGCTATGTTTGCCCCCGAAGGGGTGAAGCGTGGTTCGCGGAGCCTCCTCCAAGCACACACCCCTGAAGAAGCCGGGTTCCGGGCTGTGGGTGGCTTCTACCCATTTTTACATGTGGATGTCCGGCGGTTGGTTTCGAACCGCAGCCGAACTGGTGCTAGTGCACATATGTCGCATTTAACGCAAGCAAGTTCAATCGTCTCTCATTTTTATTCACCCTACTGGCTCGTGCAACACATGCGTCTGATCTCGTTACATTGAGGCGTAAAAGGGGACACAGCAGATTTTTGCTATAGGTCCTTGTGTCGGAAGTTTTGGGATATTGCATAGAATGTTTTCTATTTAAGGTCGAGTTAACATTTCAGAAGTCTAGCGCTGCTGGTAGTCCAAGTGCTCCACTTAATGTATGTTGCTATTTCCATGTGATCAAATTCATTACTCTTTATAAAGCTGCCAATGGAGCGGAATGCTCGACAGTAAAAATCAATGTAAAATGTGAGAAGTGTCCTCTCCTTCCTAGTGGCAGTCTACTGCATGAACTTCTTGTTTTTAGCCATCAATAGTAATCACGTGTAACCAATTTTCATTTTGAAGTAGAGCATTAATTCAACGTTCGATCATTTGGTGTTTGCTTTTCTCAAAGTGCGTTCATGTGAAGTTCTAGGTTTTATAGTGTTTGACATCCGAAAGCGGTTCAGGCTATGAGGGATGCCGTGGCGAAGGGCTCCGGATAATTTCGACCATCTGGAGTTCTGTAACCTGTGCAGACATCGCGCAGTACACGCGGCCACATAATTTCGCCTCCATCGAAATGCCGTCGCCGCGACCGGACTTCAACTCGGGTCTTTAGGCTCAGCAGCCAAGAGCCAGAACTGCATCTCTACCATCTGGCTGGCAACTTGAAGTGGTGCACGTGGGAGGCCGCACCACAGTAGGAGTGGAATGCGTATGCGCATATAATTCTTGGCACTTCTAGAAACGCTATAGCAGAGGCCTCATATCAGGGCTCTAAATGGGCACTTTGTGACCATGATTAGATGTTTTGCTGGTAACAGTGTTTCAAGGACGTACTACTGCGACAGAAAGAAACGCGAACAACGCGGCGCCTACGCTTTCCGCGTAGGCGCGTAGGTTTACGCACAGATGTTAACGCGGTAAGTGTAATTGAAGTCTCATTCCATGCCCAAGACAGGAAAGTAACAGCAAAAAAAAACGGAATGAACGGCAGCCTGTGGCTGCAAAGAGTCAAGAGGTTAAAATCAATCAAAGGTAAATGAACAGGGCCCATTTGGCCAAGAATTCAAATTTGGTGGGAAAAGCCTACTGAAAAAATAAAGTTGGACACGGTAACATGATGTTCTAAGGGCTCAACGAGCAGAGAAAGATGATGATGCCTCAGAGAGCTTCTTTTATTAATGATTTAAAGCCGGAAAATAAATAAAGGTGCCATTTAAAAAAAAATTGTACGAAAATGTACAATATGATGTGTGAGGAAAGGCACAGAAAAACAGAAAAGAGGAAAGAGATGGAAAGAATAATATTGTCGATGGTGCAGTGAAGATGGTGACGAGAGCAGATGGGAAGGTCTAGAAGGGGAGGTAGGAAGATTAAATCTGTTAAGAAGAACAGAAAAAGCAGGCAAAAGAGTAGCGAGGAAGAGAGGAATGGCAATTCGCATGTGTAATGTGTTGGAGTGCCTTTCCTCTAACAAGTTAGTGGGTGAAGAAGTAAGGCCACTAAGAGAAGTAGTAGAAATATTTAAATATAGGTAGAGAGCAGAAGGTCGTACGCGAGAGCTGGAAAGAAATAAAAAAGTGAGGGAAGTCTAGTGCAGGGGTTTGGGTTACAATTATTCCTTTTTTAGGAAAAATTGCAAAGGTTTTAAGTGTTGGTCTCCTTGGGACTAACTCCAAATGGTCTATAAGCTGACCCCTTAGGAGAGGGGTGAAACAGTTAGTCCTTGGAGCAGCCGTTTGAAGAAAAAATGAAAACGAAGCGTTATTTCCAGCGTAATATTTTCCGCCAGCACATTCGATATAACAAGAAAGGAAACAGGAATGAACACATATGAAAATACCACGATTCTACCACACAACCTTTTGATCAGGAAACGAGCACGGATATAACCAGGGCACACTGCAGAGGATGCAGAGCAGGAAATAAAAGCCTTATATACGAAGCACGAACATTGCTCGGGTTTACCGCTCTCAGTTTTATGAACATAAGCATAAGCCCCACATAAACATAACCTCAGACTGGCTCCCCCGCACCTGAAAAAAACTCGCCTTCATCACACTCATTCGTCTGAAGATTGAATATGCGTCAGCCATCTGGGATCCTGATCAAGCCTATCTCATAGCTAACATTGAGTCTTTGCAGAACCGTGGTGCGCGTTTTATTTTTTCAGACTACTCACATACTACCAGCGTCTCTCCCTTAAAGAACCGCGCCGAATTAGAAGACTTGTCTTACCGCTGTAAACTATCACGACTAGCACTTTTCCATAAATGTAACGCCATCCTTCACTTCACCACGATTTTTTCCAATCACCATCAGCCTTCTTTCCGCGGCTCGACCATCCGCACGCGAAGTTAAACGCATCTCGTGTCATTCATCCGCATTTGCGAAGTCATTCATACCACGCTCTATCATAGATTGGAACAATTTACCAGCGCACATAGCCATTGAACCTAACGCCTCCACATTTCTTGCTCTCATCCGCAGCGACGTTGGCATTTGAAATGTTTGTAGAGTTCGAAATTTTTGAATGTTTTCTTTTTTCCAGTTGCTGCAATTTCGCGATTACTTCTGTTGTTTTCGTGTCTAATATGTACTTTGTAGTATTTTACATCTCTGTTATGCCTAATCTTTTTCTTAATCCTATAACTTGCATTATATTGTTTTTATCGCCTGCTTTTTTATTTACTATCTGGTGCTTAATTATTTTTTCTATGTTATACCTAGCCTGTTTATTCTTCCTTAGCTTGTTAATAATGTTCCTTGTGCATGATTTACACTGACCCCCCCCCCCCCCTATCTATTACCATCCAAGGAGGGCCTTTAGGGGTATGCTGAATGAATGAATAAATAAATAGATATTGTTATATACAGAAAAATGTTGTGACTTTGCTGCCATGATTTTACAACGAGTTACGGTAAGCCCTAAAGCAGGCGCACAGCAGTATCATTCGTGTTTTTTCCAGAATTGAAGTGCCGAGCAGCGTAAACTTCACGGCCAGTACTTCATTACCCCAAATCCATGTTTGCGATTCGTTTTTTGCAGATACAGTGGTCTTATTTGTAGCAAATGGCAGCCGCACATTGCGGCCTGTTGAAAACAAATATTAAAGGCCGTGGCTGACATAGCTTTTTTGTTACTGGCGGGCAACGGCGACGGGGAATAAAATGTTTGCCCCTCAACACTTTTCCAAGTGTCGCCGGTATTTGCACAGCATCACATAAGCTCGTAAAACAAATGGCCGCAAAATCAAACTACGTACTATATTTGAATAACGCTAACACTTTCAAATCACATTCGACACGTATTAAAGCTCGTAGTACTTTTTATGCACTTTCTCAGCTGCCGGTCTCTTTGGTTCCAGAAAGCCTTTTTTGGGGACAAAAGAGTCTATCTGCTTCAGCATGGAAAGCGGCGGTGCTCTCACTGGCCTTATGACTTGTTCACACTTGGGCAATCGGCGGCGTTAGCGGGAGAAACTCGCCGCCGGCAAAATTCTGTCTCGTTCACAGTGGCGTACAAAAATATGGTAATAAAACGCTATAAGTCGATGCTGTCTGGGTACCTTAAACGTATACACGCCTACGTACGCTAAACGCACGTATTTTACGTTACGTGACGACTTTTATAACGCTTCTTCTTCTAGTTCAGTGGACGCCTCGATGGCTCAGTGGTTATGAAACTCGGCTGCTGTCCCGAAAGACGCGTGTTGAATCCCGGCCGCGGCGATAGAACTTCGGTGGAGGCGAAATTCTAGAGGTCCGTGTAATGTGCGATGTCAGTGCACGTCAAAAAACCCCAGGTGATCGAAAGTTCCGAAGCACTTTACTACGGCGTCCCTCACAGCCTTATTCGGTTTGGTATGCTAAACCCTCATAAACTAAACTCTTTTAATTCAACGTGTGAAGAGACGCAGCGATAGTTGCACCTAGTTACGTCCTCCGGTCGTTAGGAAGGCAATCATTTTTGTCAACAAAAAACGCGCCTCGTAAGCCTAGAAGCGGCAAAATCGTCTCTGTAAATGAAAGATAAGCCGAATTTATCTTTGATACGTTTTTTATAGGCGAAATTAGAGGTACCGAAAGGCTGTTACCCAGTCATGGGCAGTGAGCGCACTGAAAAGACAGTAACAAGGACAAAATAAGTCTGAAATGAGGGTTCCTGCTTTGAAGTGTGCCGCCATATTTGTCACCGCGGGAATCCAACTCATTGCTACGCTTCGGTTCGTCACCCCGTTTGTCTCTTTCTAAGCAGTTACTCTGTTGAGTTTGCGCATGGCATGCAATTGTGGCAAGAAGAGCGCAGTGTGTAAACTGAGGGACTGCTACTTTTGTGGTTATTGTTTATCGCATGCTATAGAAGCAGCACCTTAGAATCTGCAATTACTTAGTACTTCTGCTAATTCTTATTGCAATTTTACTTTCCCTCACTAAATATTTTCAACCTGTTATAATACTTTGTTGTGACTCCTTAATGCACACATTACCGGCTTCCGTGAACTTCTGCTTGGGCAGCTATGAAGTTCACGATTCCCAATTCTGCTTCGTCTGCGTAATATGAAACCGCACAGATTGCCCAGCAAGACGTCACTTAAACGCACCCCACTTATTTGTAAAAAAACACTGCGGCATAAGAGGCGACACCACGGTGATGTGGCACGCATTCTACTTCAGAAAACAAACAGCTGATACCGGCAAAGAAAGTCCGAATTTCAGTGGCATCTATGGGTAGTGTGAAATGCTGGTGTTTGTCGGGGTGTTTAGAGATTGCAATTAGGTGTTTACTGTAGCCCTAGCTTTAAGGCTGGGTAGGCGTGTTTCACGCATGGTCAGGCTTCAAGGTGTGGTCGTGTGTCCTACATGGTCACACGCGGTCAATCATTGGTTTATAAAAAAGTAGTTGTCCAGGCAGACAGGCAGAGTAAGATGACGGGCGATGGGCAGAAAAAATCGTTGTAGGCACGCTGTACCTGTTGGCTGTCTGGCTATAACGTCACTAGCGGCTGAAGCGTTCACACAAGCAAAGTGGAGCGCCGCATCTCTATCTCTCTCTGCTTCTCCACTTTCCTCTCCGCACTCTTTCCTTTTACTCCTACAATCTCTTCGTCTGGTAACAAAGAAACCTGACCTTTACGGCTGGCCCTGTATAATCAAAAACAACATTAGGTACACTGCGGCAGAGTGTCATACTTAAATGTGCTGTAGCTAGTGGCAGGAATCATTTGAAAGCTTTGGACAGTCAGTGTCACCCAAAAATTAGAAGCTATGCGCCGGTCCTTCGTTAAGCGATATACCTCTTTACTCCGAATCAAAATCTCTAAAACAGGTGAACAATTTTCCAGTAGTTTTACACCTTCACCCACTCGGATCTCCTTAATGAGCGTCCGTACTTCATTCTGTCACTGCTTCCTTTAAAGCGGGAGTGTTTAAGGCTTCGTTCTTCCGAAAATTCGATGTCTGCGTTGTGCGCGTCGGCGTTCTGACCGCAAACGACAGGCTTGACCCTAAGAAGGTGGTCCCCAGAGAGCAACTCCGGCAGGTGGGCCACCTAGGTCAGATGACCGTTCGGCGTCATCATAACCTGCGCACTGGATAGGGAGCAAACTGTCATCCATGGTACGGGGCAGTTAAATTAATGATTAGTCGCTCGGGAAGAGCAACCTGGGCCGCACAGGGCCCATCGCTTAACCGCTGCACCACTGCGCCAGGAGGGTTATAAGGACTCCAAGGGATATATGAATGAAAAGTAGGAAATGTCCTTCTGGATATACGAAAATTAACCCATTACTCTATTTCTGCATTTCCTTAAGGTGCAATTGAAATTGCGCATTCTATGTTATTATGGTAATCTTTTGCCATCATTCAGCCATTTGCTTTGTCATCCTTAAAAAAACTTGCTTTTTTGCCTGGTTGTTTAGATTTAGAGCAGCAAATTTGTGCTTGCTGGTGATGGCCTCATTACCAAACCTGGTAGCGGCGTACGTATCAAGCCCTAATCCAGCTTACCAGTGCCTGCATACCACGCTGACATACTCTGACGGGCTGGCTAAGGAGGGCACAAACGTCTGGCATTTCAAGAGTCCTGTCGACCATCACACGTGAGGACCTCTCAGACTTGTGACTAGACCCTCAAATTGTTTCTTCCGGACCAATTTTTTAAGCTGTAATTAGAAATATTATTGTTTCAAACAAGGAAAGAAAAAAGGTGCTGCATTTTCAATTTTCTTTTCAGTGCGTCCTCAAACTTCGCGCATGCATATCTGTCAATTGTGGAACAAAAACAGGACCCGAGATGTTTGGAATCATGTCGGGCTTAGAGAATGGCAAATGTAGACAGCCAGCAGCTCTGCCCTTCTCGTCCTGTCTATGCAGGCCCCCTGGACATCGAGGCCACACGCAGCTAGCATTTTCTGCAGAGCACCCTCTCTTCGGCTGATATATCCTGGTCTCCCGATTGCAGAGAAACGCCTGTGCAATACAGTCTTCGGCTAGCAGCCTACTAAGGGAGTCTTCTAGTTACGAAATAATAGGACGCGATTGTCGGAAGTGGCAGCGACGCGATATCTACACCCGCCCACCTCCAATTACTTCTCTCATGTATGTCAATCAGATATCAATCAACCGGCCATGTGTTTTATTAGCGGGTGTTATTATCAGCAACTTCATGTTTAATTGCGGTGTTAGTGGGCTATTTTGTGGAACTCTAAAACACAGATACATACACACTGACACACGTCCTTAAAACTTACAACTATTTTCGCATAATTTTTTTTAGCGTCGTCAAAGAAGTGACTTTCGACATCATTGAGGGAACTACATCCGACGAAGTCTACTTTCTGCTTGACGGAAGTGAGTATAATTTTATACGTTTTAATGAGCTCAAGCTCTCCAGCTCACATTATGTGTGCAGTTACGACTCTACAAAACATTGTTGTTGGTCTAGTTTGTGCATGACTTAGGTGAGAAAACAGCGCACAGAAAAACAAGGACGGAATGAGGGAACACGAACCCGTGCTAAAAGCTGATCGCTTTTATTCGAGCACTTTGAAATATACAGCAGGAAAGAAAGAAATATCGTCCGAAAGATATATTAGCGGCACTAAACTATATCAAACAATAACCAATTCTTGAAAGCATAATCGAGTGGCTCAAAAGGGACCGGTGAAAGGAATAAAAAGGAGACAAACCACAGCCCAAAGCACCCCTAGCCTCCAAGGTACTGGATTTCTTCCTTTTGAGCGATATCGAAGGTATGCTGACGCATGTGTCTCCTTCTTGATGTATCCGCAGAGCTTGAAATATCTGCCTTGAGCGCGCGTCTCTAGCTTCCTCTCGTGGTAGTCTTGTTAAAGAATGGCTTGCAGCCTTCGCATTTGTGACAATGCATTACCTGATTGCTTCCGGTCGACCCTTTTCAGGTGCGAGCGTGCTCACTCAGCCGTTCGTTTAAACAGCGCCCGGTATGACCTATGTAGCAACGTCCACACGATAGCGGTGCCTTATATACCACTACTGGCCCGTCTCAGGGAATCCAGATTAGCACCTAAACTATATTGAGTACCCTTGACCACCATAGGCAATGGTGCTCTACTTGCACGTGTTGTGAAAAGAGCAATCGCCTTCCAGTCCCTCTGCAGTGAGCTTGAACAGGCATGTCATCGAAATAGGGCCACACAGAGGGTTTGATAAACATGGGGGTGGGGGTGGCGAAGGGGGGGGGGAGGACAAAGAAAAGAAAATATCTTTTCCCAAGCAATTCACTGCTGAGAAGCCGGGCACTTGGCCGGGGAAAGCTTGTGCCCATTGCGAAGCCTGTGCGTTTCCGGTGGCACTTGGGATCGAATACAGCTCCTTCCGCATGCGAGGAGGACGCTCGAATAATTAGGCTGTCGCTATACGTGGCTGCACGTAGCTGTGCGTGGTGGCTATACGTTGCTGAACATGGCTGAACGTGCCACGAGTCGAACAAGTGTGATGAGTAGATAAGCACTTGGCTATTTTCTAGGAATACAATGAAAGCAGCGTGCATGGCACTGTCAAGGGGATTCCATGCATAAAAACTGCGTTTAGACGCTGTTCTTGATCTTAGCTTGATTTGAATGAATGAAATAAGTTCACCAAAAATACCCGGTTTGTCATTTTCTTTTTGAGGTACTTTGGGCGTATTATCATTATCTAGCTGTTAGGAGCTCTCTCTCTTGGTCCCTTAGTGAGCTTTCTTGGTAAGGAAAAAAAATCCCGTGATCGCACCGGAATATGTCCCTGGTTTGCTTTCGTGAGCTGTATTACCGAAGATCAAATCTCTCATGCGAAGTTCTCTCGGAAGGGGTTGAAGCAAGTTGCTAGCCTTGTGGTCACTATTTTATACCCCTGTAACACGGGCATTTTGGAGGCTCTCGAACCGATAGTCTATTGACTGAAAGGCGATCGAGCGCTGCTAGACGGGCAGTTTCAATGGCCATCGAGTCAACGGAGCAGCGCGGAACTCCATCGAGATTTCGAGGGCCTTCGAGCGCTGCCCAAAGTTGCTAGCGTTGCTTCGAGCGGCGCCAAGCGCACTTTCGTAGACGATACATTCACGGTACAAAAGCATTAACAAACATTAATCGCCTAAACTTTAATGCAAGCAGTCTGTAAAACAATAATAAAATTGTATCAGACTGGTTTTAAGTGCGTTAAGCGCATTAATTTTGCGTTGCGATCTTTGCGTTGCTTGCGTACTTAGCGTTGAGAACATGGCGGCACCCTGCCCGCCCGCTTCACAGCGATAACAGCTTCGTCGCTAATCACTCAAAGCAATATCGTGTTCTAAACTTTTGTTTTCGCCTTCGATTTGCCCAATATTACCCTATTACCCTCGCATAAAGCTTCAAGAGACAAATAGCTTTTGTTTTTCAGATATCAAGGCGATTTCCCAGGTCTTAAACCTGACGAAGCAGCGCTCCGACGCAGTTGGACTGGCTTGGTTTTGGCTCATCTTGTATTAGAGCGGCTACAGCAGTGTCTGCATCTGTCCGTCGCGTACGTGCAATTAATAGGGCTTTAAGCGACATGCGAGTATGCGTGTATTTAAGCATTTAGTATCCATTTATCAACTATTTTTGTAATTTTGCAAAATCTAAAGTAGCGATTGCGGCTCCATACAAGCTTGGCGTAAGGCACAAGAACCATTTCAATGGCCATTTAGATTTGCCGTGCAGCAGCGACACAACTCCTTCGAGTTCGATGGCGATTGAGAATTTCGAAGGCCCTCGACTTGATGGCCATTGAAACTGGCCGTGTGACATGGGTATTATCCTATATAGTTTTCGGCTCCATGTTTCTTCCCTCGAAGCCTATTCCTACGCTGTTCATTCCTCAGTCACCATGGCACTAGTAATAAGACCTAGGACACGAGCGCCGCGGTTAAGGGTATGACGAGGTAGTCTTAATTGGTGCCGTCACCCCACCACTTCATATCATTAGCATGTCATCCAATCACGTGCTCCACTACAGTTACGATATAACATGGCGCACCAATGTTACGCGACACAAGCATGAAGTCGTTCGCGTACACACTCTCCTCACAGACGTTGAATTTTGTACTCGATTAATCTCTACTCACTTAAGTAGTGCATCCCGAATCAAGCGCACACTAATTAGCATACAGTCGTAATCTACCACATAATGTGAAAGACTACATCACATAGATATAAAACCTCGCTTTAGCCAAGGAGGACGATCGTGCCAGCGTGGCCTTGGGGTGCGCATCTTACTCCCAATATAAGGGTAAGCGGTTCGATTCCGCACTAATTACCGAAATTTTCTTTTCAGCGTCATTCATTTACTTTATATCCTTACACGTTGTACTGACGTTTAGGTTATATTGCGACCTTATAGTCACAATTTATGCAACATTTTGATCACTTTTCAATTCCGCCGCTCAACGTGTAACGTGGAACGGTTTCGACCAATCCGCAGTTTCTCGACACACGCCGGACGTCGGCGGGATGACGTCGGATATTTCGCTTAACGAGAGCGTTAAAGATATCGCTTTAAAATGTTCGTCAGATTGTTTTGTGTGCTCTCATGTTTCGTGTCTTCACTCGGAAATAGTCTTTCGAAGCGAAAGCTTCATTACGGGACCTCGTGCTTCAATCGCCGTGTGC
Source organism: Amblyomma americanum (assembly GCA_030143305.2). Taxonomy (NCBI): domain Eukaryota; kingdom Metazoa; phylum Arthropoda; class Arachnida; order Ixodida; family Ixodidae; genus Amblyomma; species Amblyomma americanum. The sequence continues at coordinate 28,625 of JARKHS020027426.1, read as the reverse complement.
CTAGTTTCCACCTTCAACTGAGTTAGAGGTCAAACCATGAAAAAGAGAAAAAAATATTTAATACCCATGAGCGGGAGTCGAACCCGCAGCTGTGCGAACATATATTCCTTAAGGGCTGCTCCGCAAGACATTAGGCTACCGCCGAAGCCAGCCCGCCTTGTGTGAAACTGCACCATATTCTACCGCTGTGCATTGGAGAGCGCCGTCTTCATCAACCTCCATCGGTTACGTCCCGCGGAACTGACTGCTCGCCGTCGTCTGCTACATAGCGCAAACCGGTGCTATTGCTCCAATTTGAGTGTAGTAAACATTCTCTGTAGTTTTTTGAAGTGGTATCTGAGAGTGTGATTTTTTTTCTCCTTGAAAAAAAAAAGCCAGCGAGCCTGCACTGTATGGTTGCGCCTAATAGAGCCATAAAGAAACACCAACAGAGAAAAGTTATTGGTGACTAACTCTTCATGTACGCTGTGTTTTCTTCATACAATGAGCAGCTCTTGTGGGTGAAATTCGTTTTCAAGTAAAACTGTTCTGGCATTGTTGACGCTTCATTCTCTTGGCTACACTTAGCGCGACATAAAAAACGTTCACTAGTGAAACCTGCAAGTCATAAGCGTCTCACTTGTGGGCGCTTTTATCTCACGCTCAGCTCTCACTAAACAGTGTGAAATTAGTGCTTGTACGAACTGGCATCAGCGCATTGCAGTGCGACTTAATATCGATCCAATCAGTTCCTGTTTCACCTGTTAGCTACTGATTTATTTCGCCTGTATGCTGGAGCCCCCCACGCACAAACTTCCTTGACTCAAAGAACAAATTTTTATTACGCAAAAAATCTACCATTTTTGAAACATTCTTTCAACTTTTCTTTCAGATCGGTGTCGACTCTACATTGCGCACTACCATTACACAGACTACAAGAGCTGCATTGTGTCTACACTCCCTTACTACAATGAGGATCGTAAGCAACTTACCTACAATTTTAAAATGGTTTAGTAGCCAGTTTTACTGTTATCAGTGAATAATGAACGAAATAAAGACTTGACAGCAGGAAAGCACAGAACGATTAAACCACCATTCCACGCAAAAAAAAAATATGGGTGTAGAACAACTTTAGTAACTCCAGAAGGCACTGTTGACTACACGTAGCCAATGCAGCGGAATGATTAATGGCTGATAAGGTACAGTTTTGCTCCAAAGGATGCGGTTCAAAATGTTCATAGCCATGGCGTTGAGTGGGCCACTTGCGGCACCCCTGAGCTTCTGTGCATGTTACTGAACGCTAATTACCTTTTGTTTCTTTTTTTTTTGGAGCGAAGTACACAGGTACACAAGAAAATATACTGCACAGACGCCTTGCTCCTTTTCTTAACTCGCTACGGAAATAAGTTTCATATGTGCTTTTGGGCTCTCATCCTAGGGTCCCGAAGCAACTCTGTGTTTAGCTGAATAATATATTTAAAACAGCAAACACGCCAACAAAAAAGCTGATACAGCTCTTTTTGCAACGCTTTCTACCATCCAATAACAAACACAGCTCGAAAGCTTAATGCAAAAAGTTCCCAAGAGCAACGCTTTGTTGAACTTGTACATGCATCTCATTGTCACCAACTCCCAACTGTTTTTGCGTCGACAAGCTGTGCTTCGGCAGCTATGCCTAAATATAACAGTCCCACGCAGTCCCCTTTGAAATCGATCTCTTTTTTGTTATTTTGTTCCTGGCTTTCATTCATGAACTCTAGCCAATGACAGGATTTCTATTTTCCTTGTTATTATGTGGTAGTGTCACCGACGCCACGTTTTTGCAGGACAATATTTTAAGGCGAAAGCCTTTAATGGCTCATGCTCGCGCCCGTTCATCTCCCTTAGGCTCTTCAACTCGATCAGAAAATAATCTACATGCACGATGGGATTCGAAACACCATCCTTTCTTTCCACAGCCGAGAGTGCTAACGCCAACGCTACTTCCTACCAACGCGCCTGTATAATTCTCTTGGTCTAGGACGCTGGAGAGTGTTTGCAGAAAGGCGTCGAATCAGACGGATGACTCCCAAACGCCCTCCAGTGTCTGCAGCATTTAAGATTCAGAAACAATTGCGTACTTAATCAACATCTTCACCACACATCCGCAACACAAGCAGCGCCATCGCTCTAAAGGATTTCGCCTGGCCGCCCTTTAGATCAACAAAGGGCCCCCCTGGATTATTTATTGCAGCTTTTCAGCTTGATCACCTGCATCTCTGTTAAGGTGGAGTGTGACTGTGCACCTGGAAATAAAATATTTTGCGGGAATGGTATAATCAAAGATATGGTAGTGACTTTTGCGACGAATAGAGGACTGAAACTGTAGGTACAAAAGCTTAAATGTTTTTCATACAGATGTTTATAATTAATTTTTACCCTTGATAATCGTTCGCACATTTGTACTTTTTTTGTAAAATGGCTCAGAAACAGCGCTGAAATTACCAGTGCATAAGAGTACATTAAAGTTGAAGTGAATATAGAATTATAAGTCGATAAAAAAATCTGGAGTATCTATAAATTTTTCATCGCTTTCTCTTAGTAACTTGAGCAAAAAAAATGTAAGTGTAGATCTCCTTGCAGACATAATCCACTTCTCTACACCCATGTGGGTTTCAACACTGACTTTCAGAATGTGTTATGAGCCGTGTATGACAAAATAAATAGAAGTGTCAAAAGTAAAACGAATAAAATATTTTTCACGCTTTTTTTCGTATTTTACGCATTTTAGTAAATACTACTGCTGTAAATTGCTTGCGCCAGGTTTCAGTAATGTAGCTTTGGTTGTACCATTACTACAAAATATTCGACTATGAGCACTTCTAAAGTTTAACGCCAGCTTATATTCGTGAACCTTGATTTTACTGAAGACATTCTCATTATTCGTTGCTTTCTTTTTTGCTACAAAATTAAGGCTAACAGGGAAAAAATTGGCGGTGGTTTAGCTCCGGTTAAACCTGGAGTGACAGGATAGCTACAGCTGGTTGAGTGGAACTTGCTCAGTTGAATTGCAAAGTCAGTCTTCCGCCACTCCGTTTCGCTAGACTTTCCTTCTTGATCTTCGTCTTCGTCCCAGTTGACACGGCGCATGCGCACAGCTGTGGCAGCTCGGTTTCGTCGGCGCGCCACGCTGCCGGCAGCACCATCTGCTCCACACCACGTGGCTGGTCACGTGACCAACCACGTGATCAGCCACGGCGCCACCGGCATGGAGGAAAAAAAACTAGGAAGGAGTGTGACGCCATAATCTTGAATGCTACTCATTAAATATATAATGGAAAGCATCATGGGAAATGGGCCCTCACGTGAGAAGGCAGCGGCAGCTCTTAGGCGAACTTCGGTTTCGGTATCGCTCTCTCGCTGTGTTGCGTCAGCCTAAAAAGCACCACGGTCCAAACTGGTTGGCAGTCTGGTAACTGTGGAGGGCCTATTTCCCAAGATTCAGTGCGCAAAAAGGCCCTCGGCAGTGGCGAAGGAGGAGGATGGCTTGCAGAGGCTGAGCGCGTAACGTCATGCTCCCTCCTAGTTTTTTCTTCCTCCATGGCCGCCTGCAGCTGCTTCGCACCACGTGACCAACCACGCAACAGCTTGGCGGCGCAGCCACAGGGTGGTGGCGCCATGCTGAAGGCTCGAAATGCTACCGTAATGTAGCTATCGCTACAAAATCCCGGAAGCCCCGCCTGTTGGCCAATTCCCGTTCACTCGCATTGTTTTCTTCGGCAGCATCGTTGATGTGACCGCCACGGAAGCATTATATTCATTTAGGAGAAAACGGTCGGTTCCAAGGATCACACCAGTTATGTTTTCACTGTTTCCTCAAAGTTCTCACTCTTGGCTTCTCACTCAGGCTTTTATTTCGTTTTGTTATTAGTTTACTCACATTTTCTAGAATACTTGGTGTCTCATCCTGAGCAAAGAAGAAAAATCACAGGACGAATAAGGTTGCGTACCGCGAATACTTGAGCGTCAGCTATCGGATGACTGCAAAGAAATTCCCACATACATGTTCTGCTAATTTTTTTGTTGTCGCGCAAAGTTACACAATCGGAGTTGAGTCCAAACTTTGCCCAGGACTGCAGAGATACTCTGAAATCAGCTTCTTTCGAAAGAAGTCGCCTTCTGCCTTGATGTCGAACTGGGGGCGTATTCCGCAGTATCGTTGAGACGCGAATCCGGGCACGCTCGTCAGAATAGAGTTCTGCTGTTTGGCTCTGGATAGTCTCGATTACACAGTAGGCGAAGCGCGCAAGAAAGGTGCGGCCATGCGGGGTTTCATGCAGTCACTGTATGGCGTGGCTTAAACGGCTCAGAAATAATTTGGTCCAGCATCGGTTTCCTTCAGGCGTTCCAAATCTTCTCTGAACAAGTGTTTTCGCACTTCGTTTCGCCGAATGTCGGCCGCTATGGTTGAATTCGACAGATTTCAGTAGTTAGGTCTCCAGCAATGCTGAATACTTTACCTTCACAGCATCTGTAGAGGTTTTTAGACACGAAGCATTATTTTTTTATCAGAATACTCAGATCAGGCTAAAAATCCGAGGAAGAACTGGAGTTAGGGCATCTATTAACCAAGCACATCTGGTTTTCTAAGGAGTTTCCACAACCGATACGATGTAGTTTCCATTTTATGAGAGCATATCGACGAGCTGATATTTTCTTCAATGCGTGTCATTGTCTCCACTTTTGCTGTTGACTAAATTTGAGGCTTTGGTGACTACATGATTATTCTTGATTGTTCAAATAGCACTCCCTACATCAGTGTGCTTGTTTTTGTTCATTAATAAAAACTTGAAACGGCGTGTATCAGACATTTCATTGCGTTTAGGCTTTATGCTGATAGTGCATATCATTCTTAATGCTGAAGACTCATCTGTGCGCCTGAGCTATCTGTGATATTTTTTTTTCAGTTTGTATGCTGTGGGTTACAAAAGAAGTGGTCGATGCTATACCTGAAGAGTGCCTTTCCGCCTATTACGCCACGTGTCCCGAAAAGTACCAGGCTTATGAGCGCGAAATTTGTGAAGTTTGACTGCGCGGACTGCAGCGAAGTGAATAAAGACATACCGATTATTTGATTTGATGTCTATCTTATACTGCAAGCATTGCGCACTATGGCTTTAATAAAATATGTCGCTCCTCGTTGCCTCATGTGCTACAGATTATGGCCGTATAAACAAAGGTAAAGCATGAAAATGCCAAGTAGTTGTGCCCTATAATGGGCACAGCTGAGTGCTTGTTGGTGGCCGCAGTCGGGGAACGAGAGGTGTTTCCCGAAAGTCTTGATTACGGTTCAAAATTCTTGACGCCTCCTTGCTCACGTAATGTTCTGTAACCTCTCTCTCCCAGTCACACGTTCATGTGGTGAGAGAAAGAAGAAGCGCGTTGCTGCTTCTAATATCAGTTTTGTGCTGGAGTTTAGAGCAAAGAATCTCTGGTTGTTAAACGCATACATGCTTGCATGTTTGTGTTTGCTCTTTAAATAAAGCAGCCACTTGATGCTGCAAAAAAATTTTTTCTGCTAGTCCGTACTTCTTGTACGCTTGCTATAACGACCCGTTCGCCTTATATTGTTCTTTATGACTGACCTCACTTGCACGGGTTTCCGGGCAAGCATACTTTTTTCGACCCTTAAGAAGCGCAAAAGTGAAAGATGAAATTTAAGAGCCAGTGCTGCTGACTACCGTTATAATCGAAGGTAATATTTAGGCAGCAGAGGGTTTGCATTATGGAAAATACCTGTGGAATAAATTCATGACATTTCGACTCGTTCATGTACCTTTTAAGGCATCCATTTTGCTACCAGAGTGCGCAGTTAAGAAAGCAGTCTTTTTTATGCTATGCAGCAAGAACTTCCTTTAGTGGGGCTTTCTATACGAATCTTTTCTGAATAGCACTCATTTTTAAGTGTTCGTCGCAAATAAAAATTTCGTTTTCAATACGTGATGAAAGAAGAGAGAAAAAACTTAAATGATGTCAAAAAAAGCTCTAAAAACTGGCGGCGGTTTAGCTCGGGTTTAACCTGGAGTGACGCGACAACTACAGCTGGTCGAGTGGAACATGCTCAGTTGAATTGCAAAGTCAGTCTTTCGGCGCTCTGTTTCGCTGGGCGTTCTTTCTTATTCTTCGTCCCACTTGACACGGCGCATGCGCACGGCTGTGGCAGCTTGGTTTCGTAGGCGCACCCCGCCGCCGGCAGGAACAGCTGCTCCGCTACACGTGGCTGGTCACGTGACCAAGCACGCGATCAGCCACAGCGCCACGCCGCCGTATTTAAGCGAGGGTTCTTCAATTGCACCCCGCTCGGCAAGGTGGTTGAACTGGGAAGATAGAGGTGGGAGCTCAACCACCTTGCCGAGCGGGCAAGGTGGTTGAACATTTACCCCCCACACGACACTTTTTCAAACTGGGATGTTTTGCCACCTTTTTTCCTTTTCTTTTGTGTGTGTCTGGGTGTTTTCATGCACAGTGCGCGTGTGTCAATTCAAGCTCACGGTGCCGCTGATTCGGGCTTGACTCTGGCTGCCGAAAGGGTTCCAGATGACGGAAGTCTAATGCCTTGTCTGCATTTTATTCTGTTTATTTGTTTACTCGTTATGGCCGGGGCACGCGAGTGCACGCGTCTCTAATTTTTATCTGTATGACGATTCCGCCACAGTCTGTTTATGTGCACTTTACACGCCGCCGCTCTGTTGCCTTGGGTGGCTATTATTCCCTCCCACTAATCGATTTTCCTTTTTTTTTTTCGGGCCGGCTCCCCGCGGCTGCTCGATGGGCTGCGGGGGGGGGGGGGGGGAGGGTTGGGGAACAGCGCGTTTTTCTTTTTCCCTGTTTTTTCCTCTCTTTCTCTCTTCTCTAGTATTTTTTCTTTTGTGCCCATATTCTTTCCAGCATCTGTTTGCTTGTTATTTTGTTCGTGTGTCGTACATGTGGGCCAATGCCAACTCCTTAAGAAGAGGAAGAAGATCGCTGTAACTTCAGTCTCTCTCTCTCTCTCTCTCTCTCTCTCTCTCTCTCTCTCTCTCTCTCTCTATATATATATATATATATATATATATATATATATATATATATATATATATATATATATATATATATATATATATATATATATAGTAGAGTGACACACGCTCAAGGTTTTAGTTACGATTCGACTGGGGACCAGTCTCCGCCGGAGTGCCACACGATTATTTTAGAGGAGTAATTCTAGTGGTTTGAAAAAGGATGCTACAATGCACCCAAGTTAACTCCCAGAAAATAAATACAAAAATGGTACCTACGGGCTTGGCGCGTGAACAGTCACAGACCAGAAGGGTGTCCATTGGCCGTACTTCGGGCATAGCACAAACCGCTGAAACACACACACGCACAAGAAACAGTACAAAACACTGGAACACACACACAGACACACAAATTCCGTTCCAGTGGGCCCCGCAGAGGCACGTGGTGCATACAGACGTTGGTGAGTGGCAACACCATGGGCTCCCGAGCATCCGCAAGGATATCCCCCCGCAGGGGGATGATGGTGAACAGTGCTTCACCACGGACCCGAACACCCGCACTTAGCACTGCGTGGCATCAACGTGTGCGGAAAAAAAATGAATCCTGGTGGCCCAGCCGATGCCGAGCGTTACGGCCTTTAAAGGGGCTGCGAAACACCGCTTTAACAAATGCCGGTTACACTTCAGATGGATTTTTATGTCACACAGATGCTGGCTCAAAAAAATTACAAGAATCAATGCACAGGAACGGGAGTTAGTCAATGAAGAATTTTCAAAATACAAGCACACAAAAAGCTTCCCTCAACTCGAATTTCGTGCAGTTTCCCATTGCCATTTCACTCTCGCAATGATGACACTTAGTGCAACCAATCAAAACAGCCTATCTGTGCACGTGGCGGAAATTTTTACTCTATGGTTGCCTAATCTCTGTAACTGGTTCATGCCAAGGCTGGCAGCACAGAAGGGAATACTGATCAGTGACATTCCTTTACTTATGGATGCGAACTCGAGCGCGAGATACTGCGACGATGTGACGGCCTGCGCAAGATATCAGACACATTTAGCATAGTGCGCACCGCTACTGCTAACCGCCAACCATCACCCGTCGCTCCTAGCGCGCTGGTAGGTCACGGCGAGCAAGGAGCGCGCGCTGTTGACGGGAACGTGGCACCATCTGGCGCCGCCGCCCGGTGATCCTCGACAAGCCGACGATGCGATTTGCCTGCTAAATGTGAAACGAACGCATCCTTCCTTGGGACCGAAACCAACACTTATAGAGTGCAATGGCTCGATCGGGTCGATTCCGCAATGTCGCTCTCAGATACATAAAGAGTAACCCTAAGTGTTGAATGCTAGGTCGTAGGATGCTTACAGAGAGGCGAAAAGTCCTTCGATGCAAAAAGTAGCCAGAGCCACTGGTGGTGCATTTTTGTTTTCCTTGCTTTACACTGGTATTATCTAGGGCAAAAATGTTGGTTTTTTAATGTAATTTAAGACACAAAAACTTGAGAAGACGTATCTCTAGTTATTAACATAATTTGCAGTATATTTACTCTTTGTCCAATCATCAAGCTCCCACAAAGTGATGTCATATCCGCTGGTAAAAACCGCCACTGTATGGTGACACCGTCACGCCATGAATGTTTTTTGCGAGCTAATTATACTTGTTAAAAACAGCAGTATACGCGGTACGACCGATGCTAATAGCATCACTATAACTCATACTACGCAACCAACAAACAAGACTATGCACTAAAAATGTGTTTCGGTGCCCCTTTAAGGCCCCTCTGTGGACGCAACACATCACTTTGGCCCCAACCTCCTATAAACGGCTCCTCCGGGCTTGCCCGGCCGGAGGAAATTGGCAGTCACCTTTTCCTGTCCTCTTCTTTATATTTCGCTTTCCTATCTTCTTCGTCCAACTTTCTTTCTCTTATTGACTTTCTTCCTTTTTCCAGGCGGCGAGGGTTAACCATGTAAGTCGAAACACCCTGCGTTACGTCATATTGGATTATAGTTGGCACGTACAGCTACCGAGGGAAGGGCTTGCTTTTCAAGTTTCTGCCCCGTCCCCTCGTTGAGCTCTTTGGTGGGTGGCTGGCACCATGGCCGCAAAACATACATTCTATGGCTTCCTCTCTCCCACAAACTGATCACCCTCAGAAAAGAGTGCGGTCTGAAGCAACGGCTCAGTTCGTAACCAAACAAGAAGAAACATTCCCGAAATATGTCATACACAGTGAAGAAGCAGAAATGCCAGCCAGAAAATATCTCCCTTCATTGTTTCTATATCTGTGACTGAAGCCTTGGGCATTCGGTACCAGGTAACAAAATTAACCAGTGGCAAAATACTCCTCCACGTCCGTGACCACGCACTATATTCGAAACTCTGAAATGTAACAAAGTTTGAAAACTTTGTCTTTGTTAGTCTGCATCGAGTCAAAGGGGTCATTTCAGAATACGATTTCTTGACTTTCACCGAAGAAATGTTCCAAGGTCTTAAAAACAAGAAGTCCTACAAATAAACATCCGTAAAGATAATAAAGAAATCCTCAGAAAGCATATAGTCCTGAATTTTGCTTTCAGCCATATCTCTGAACCCATAGTAGTACATCTGAAAGTGACTGTACGACCGTTTTTCCTAAATCCTCGACGCTGCTTCAACTGTTAGAAATTCGGCCATGGCTCTCAGAGCTGCCGCGGACGCAAAACCTGCCAATTGAGATTGCATGATCATGAATCATAGAATTGCAACGCCGCTCTACGGTGCGTGAGCTGTGAACGGGATCACCCCGCGTACTCGAGGTCGTGTCCGGCCTGTGAGAAAAGGAGATAATAACCACAAATAGCAAGAAAATATAACTTTCAATGAAGCACGCCAGCGATTCAGGCAGACACAAGGCACATTCCTCTTCACAGCAAGGACCGAGGTGGTGCGACGGGGTGGTGCACCACACTGGCCTTCAGCATCTGCCCAGACCACACACAGTGAGCCGGAGGCAGGGCCATCTGCACCGTGGGCAGGCACAGTGCAGGCTTCCCTGCCAGCTCGAAAACAGGGGGCGCCGGCCCACCGGTCGGCACACCGCCGGACTTCTCCAGCCGATGGAGGCCTGAAAAACACACTCGCGGCTTCTCCGCGGTCCTGCAGCACCTCTGTTGAGATAATGGACGTAACTCCCAGTTCGCCGGCGTTGCAGCGGCGAAACAGCTCTCTTGGCCGTAAAAAGGACAGAGGCCTGAATACGGGCCCACACCCGAAGTAAATATTTTCCATTTCCACACAAAACATACAAAAATGACTTTTTATTAATTTAAAATTTTCAATGCTGCCTGCCGCTTTTTGTCTTCAGGAAAGTAATCTCGGGCCACAGCTTGCAAATATCTTGACATATTACTAAACTTTCCGACGCGATCTCGAGCAGGCAAATAGACTCTCGGGTGGTGTTGCAATACGTGTCCAAAGCGGCGTCCCTGCTGAAGAAACAAAACTGAAAACAAAACTTGAAGCGGTTGCATGTTGCTGTCAGCATCGTCAGCTACAAAACAACAACAATCTGTGTCGTATATCTTCCTCCAAATGTAACAATAACAGTGCATAACCTGCAAGATCTAACCAATGAGCTTCCAGAGCCATATCTGATAGTTGAGGATTTCAGTGCTCAACCTCTTTTTGGAGAAGCGAGTGCAGTGACTCCAGGAGCCAAACAAGCCAAGAATTTATCCTAAAAAATGCATGTCTTTTAAATGCAAAAAAGGCCGCATATTGCTCCCCACTCTCGGGAAAAATGAGCTGTTGAGATTTGTGTTTTATTGCGCCGTCTGTTGTTAGTGATTTTAAATGCGATGGCATCGACAAACCCTATGGCAGCGATCACCTCTATCTACTAATCAGTTTAACATCTCCCTCGGAAATAATCCCTACAAAAACTGCACCGTTGGAAACTTCATTTAGCAGAATGGCAACTTTTTAGAGCAGGAGCGACGTTAGAAAAATACTTTTGGAAAATATTGGCATTGATTTGATAAATTAAATGTTCATGAATTGCATCATAACTGCCGCACACTTAGCTATTCCTCAATCTTCGGGAGTGGTGCGAACAAAAGACAAAGTGTGGTGGACAATAAACTGAAAGGACGCAAAAAACAACAAAATAAAGTGTGCAGTGAATTTCGGAGGTACCACACACATGAGAAACTCGTACATCTTAAAAAGGCTAGCGCAAAAGATCGCTACGCCCGTCGCAGTGCTGAGAAAGCCTCATGGCAAAGTTATGTTCCATCCAAAAACTGTCAAATAACATCAAAAATTTCGGCAGCAGGTTAGAAAATTGAATAGCACTTTCTCACTGTTCGCGATTCTTCTTTTGAAAACACCTAGCACACAAGCAAGCATGAAGCATCAGGAAGACATTTTGGGGGAGCACTTCGCTGCAGTTTCGCACGCAGTCATTCCTAAAATACAAAACTATTGCCAAAAACAAGGACTCCAACAAGTGGGGGTGCAAACCAACAATACAACAATTTTATTACTCCCAAAGCAATCAATAGCGTACTGCCTGCCGGCAAAAAAAAACTGCTCCAGGACCCGACGGGATTTATTATGAAATGCTCGCCCATTTTTCACAGCCTGTCTTAGAGGCTCTCTTGAATTTCTTTTAAAAAATATTCAAAGAACGAAAAACACCTAAGCAGTGGAAAAAAGCGGTCATACTGCCATCCCTGAAGCCTAAAAAACCACCAATTTACCCTAGTAGCTATAGGCCAATAGCCCTCACCAGCTGTCACGATAAAACTTTTGAAAGTGTGCTGAATATACGACTAACGTCGGTCCTTGAATCCCGCGAACTTTATGACATCGAACAATGCAGTTTTAAAAAGGCATGCTCAACAACTGACCATTCATTTAGCCTCAAAAACACAGCAAGAGAGGCTTTTATGCAAAACGGCACTGTCTTGCCGTCTTCTACTATATGGAGAAAGCATATATTACGACCTGGATGTTTGGGATCCTCCGTGACCTAAGAGACCTAGGTATGCGTCCGCGGGAGAATTCTGAACTGCAGGAATGGTTTCCTTTCCAACCGTAGTTCTCATGTACGCCTAGGCTCAGCCCTCTCGAGGAACTTCATTCCGGCAAATGGAGTACCTGAGGGGTGTATGTTAAGCACGGCCTCAATTACTATAAAAATGATTCTCATAAGTAAAATAAACCCGAAGCCCATCCTGTAATTAGTGTGCGTTGATGATCTTCAAATAGCCTGCACATCCTCAAACGTAGCAACATGCGAGGGACAGATACAGTTGACAATGAATAAACTAGTAGTGTGAGCGAATGAGAACTGTTTCTAGTTTTCAACACATAAAACAGTGACCATTATTTTATTGTTAAAATTAGGCTTACAAGCCGACCGGTTAATACACCTGAATGGAACACTGTTACCCTTAAAAAATGAGCAAACATTTCTAGTCGTAACCTTTGACAAAAAACTCACTTTCCTCTCGCATGCAAACGCACTCAAAAGCAAGGCCTCCCGATCAGTTACTGTACTCAAAGTACCGCCACGAAATCCTTGTGTTTTCTGACAGCACATGCCTTTAACATATTTACCGCTCTGTAGAACGTATGCTCTACCCTGTATTATAGAATATAGTGTTTGGGTCAGCGAGGTCATCATAGATTAAACGACTGGATTCAATACATGATATGGGTATGCGTTTTTCCTCTGGTGCTTACAACGTCGCCCATAAACACAATCTTCATGTTGAAACCAAAGAATCATCACTTAGACAGAGGAACCATGCTCACATGCTCAAACATTTTAAAAATCTGCTACCCAAACACCTAAGTTACCCCATAGTTACGAAATGCCATCTGGAACACTGTTTAACAACACACCGCAAACTACCAGGCCTCCCTTCTTGCGTTTTGAAGAGATGTGCGACAATCTCGGAGTACTAATTCCTTTTTTTCAGTCATGCAGCAACGCGCCCCACAAGCCGTAATTCTAAAATACCTTTCGTGTACAGTGGGCCCTGTTATGTGTTCGACTCCTTCCTATGCTCAAGTACATGTGCTCATTGCTCACATCATTTCTTTAACCTGAGAATATGTGCACATGTGTTTTTTTTTCTTTCTTTCTTGTGTTGTCTTCGTTGAGCAGCTGTTTTTTCAGTAACGCACCAATACGCCTTAGAGGCCGCCATTCTGAAGTACTAGATACATTACCTGGCATTCCTCCAAGACGAGATCTAGTGCATCCTTGGTACAATTTTCCTGCAATCTGCGATTTCACTCATACATTTCGATAAAAAACATACTCCACAACCCGATTTAATACAGGAATTCCTTGGACACTAAGAAAAATACAGTAGTTTTGCGGAATTTTACACTGATGGTTCAAAAACGGGTATCTACGTAAGAAGAGCAGTGGTGCGAGAGAAGATGGAGGAAACAGTACGACCTCGACAGTGAGCATCCATTTTCAGTGCAGAATGTTACGCTGCCTACATGGCCGTAGAAAAAATAGTAAACGAGAACCTCAAAAACAGTATTATTTACGTAGACCCCTTAAGTGTACCTACAGCTCTGCACTCTAGAAACACAATCTCTCCTGTACTTCATCACATCATACACAAGATATCGAGGACAAAGCATGAAACTCTGCTGGGTCACAAGTCATGTCGGAATAAAAGGCAACAAGAAAGCAGATTTGTGCGCTACTATGGCTGGTGGCAAGGAATAAAAAAAAAAATGTGAATATACGCTTTAAGGATTGCATGAACTTAGCACCACATAAATTAAGAGAAAAATGACAGTCATCTTGGAACAATGAGGTAAATAACATACTACGCTTGTTAAACCCGCTTTTAGGTGAATAGAAGTCGTGTGTGCACGAGGAACATTTCAAAGAAGTGATTCTCTGCCGTCTTCGAATAGGCCACACACACCTTACGCACAACTTGCTGCTAACAAAACAAGAGAAACCTCTTTGCGGAGGATGCGAGGGGGACTTACGGTTAACCACTGCGTATTAGTTTGCGTCAAACAGGAAAAACTAAGAAGAAACACTTTATTCAGTTTTGTAACGAAAACATCCTGTGTCATTCGACACTGGTATTAGGACATAATGCAATTGTTGGCGAGTCTTGTGTTTTTAACATCTCAAGAGAAGCACGTTGTCTAGAGAAATTTCAAATTCTGACCAGCTGCTTTCCTGTTTTTTTTTTGTAGACCTCAGCGACTTTCTCATTCCTGAGAAGAAGGCTGAGGTTTTTATTTGATTTGCTGGGAAGCCTCTACATCCTTGTACAGCCAAAGGTACCTGCTGAGGTTACCCTACTCTCTTGAAAGGTTTCGCTAATAGCCATTTCTAAAATTTTTCTGTGTGGTCACTAGGTAATACTGCTACGGTCACTAGGTAGTACTAAGCCTTTTACACAACCGATGGATAAAATTCAGCGAAACACTGTTCGTATATATCTTCTGCTTGGCTCATGATGCCCTTAGCTTCCTTTGTGCCACAAAAGACATCACAATTCCAGTGGAGTTTTCCAAAAAATTATTGTCTTTTGCGGGTGGTGTCTTGGTCAAAACACGTTTTCTAGGCTGGATACGTGCTTTCTTTGGTTGATGGAAGGACATTCGTCAGACGGACAGTTTACAAGAAGAGCTGTAACAAATTAGAAAGAGGATACCTGTCTTCGAGCATGCATGGAGTCAGGCAATGCCCTGACGATTATTTAGGCGGAGTGACCCTTAATTTTACCTAGAAAAAGTACGCTTGACATATTGACTACCGGCATGTGTATGTGTGTCGAAAGACGTCGTGAGGGGTGGAGGAAAGAACCGAGGCAATGTGGCAGACTGCACCCGGCGCCTTAGTGCCCTTGCTTCCTTTTTTTGGTTCCTGTGTGCGTATTCCAGCAAAAACAAAAATTCTTCCAAAGAATCAATTTCTGCGTTCTTTTGCAAAAGAGTTAGGCGCTCCATGCCCTGACTGCTCAGAAGCTGTATAGCTTTCATCTTATTAGCAGAAAAGATGCATAAAACGGGGTTTCCACATCAATGCATTATCACTCAGCGAAGCACGTGGCAGCATGTGGTGGCAAACTTTTTTCAGAAGGGCCTTGGCACACTAACAATTCTGTCAGATTCGTCTGCTCTTGTCAAATATTTTTCATGTCACAACCCAGTTGCCTTACGTTCAGGAGTCGTACTATTCCCTTCTGCATGATCATCTCTGGGCATGTGTTCGCAAATGTATAACAGATTAAAATGATGAGCAAAACTTCATCCACAATGCTGGCATACCTGTGGCATCTTTTCTACAAATGTTGTCCATATACCTGCAATCCACATTTTTCAGTTTTAGGGCAAATTGTACTTGTAAAAAACAGGCGCGTGCACTGGGGCGATTATGGCACCAATTTTGAGTTAAATTTATCTCAGTTAAGCTGACAAGGCCATCAATAATAACGTATGTGCAGCTGTAAAAAGTCTTCAGATACACTACGATTACCCTCTTTCCGTTAGAACGCATGGCGTCTCCAATTGCGTAGAAGATATTCTGAAGATATTTCGCGACTGCGGAAAAAAGCTTAAACTTCGCTTTCGAAACCACGTCTGGTGATATGCTTTCATTTCTTAATTTAAAGTTAATTTTGAGGAAAGACCATCTTTTGTTGGAGGTTTGCACTAAAAGCCATTTTCTGTCAATTGGTTGTGTGGGGCCCGGTCTTATTGCACGCTGCCCACCTTCCCAACCGGCTGTGGACAACCTGCCAGGTTTATACCACCGTGGCAGATTGCAGTTAAATTAACAGTTAGTCGCGAGAAGTTTCTCGGATTGAACAACCTGACTCTCACAGCCACCACCTATGGCATCGCCTTTCATGTTAGGGCAATGGCGCATCGCACAACGCATGCACCACTGCGTTAGGAGTGGTATGAGAACTCGCAGGGATCTATGATTATAGAGAATGACTAATTTCAATTATTAAACTATAGAAAGTGAATATAAACCACTGCAAAACCAGCGGTAAACGTGGTAGCGCATGATAATTGGTGAGGAGTCTCAAGCCAAAGTAACCGCCGCGGTGGCTGAGTGGTTACGGCGCTCGGCTGCTGACCCGAAAGACGCGGGTTCGATCCCGGCTGCGGCGGTCGAATTTCGGTGGAGGCGAAAATATAGAGGCCCGTGTACTGTGCGATGTCAGTTCACGTTAAAGAACTCCAGGTGGTCGAAATTTCCGGAGCCCTTCACTATGGCGTTCCTCATAGCCTAAGTAACTTTGGGACGCTAAACCCCCATAAACCATAAACCAACCAAGCCAAAGCGCCGGGAATTTTTTTTCACGCTGTTTCCCCCTGATAACGACTGAGTGCGCGCGCCCCTTCCCCCTGAGTATGGTGAAGATAACAAGATGGACGGTAGGCTGGAGTAGCAGTTTCTCGCAAGAAGTCTTAGCAGACATACCGCTGCAGCAAATGCACCCAGAAGAAAATTAGGGAGCATCATCGCCGGCTTTCGCTCATCGGTATTCTTATCAACAGCACTGCTTGCTTCGATGCAAGGCAGGCTTTGCGTTGTGCAACGAGCAGCAACTGTGAGTGCAATAGCGAAATGCTGTACTTGTCTACGTAGAAATACTACACTGATCCGTCGATCCCGACGCACATGTAGCGGTTCAGCATCCTTATTTCTGCAGGATAAGGTCCTACTGGATAAATAACTGCTAGAGGTACACCCGTAATAGTAAGGAAAACCTTGGAAATTTTACTTAAGTATGGTTTTTCATATATTTTATCAAACAGAAAAAATCCGGCCTATGTGCCCATTGTGAAGAATCTTCGAAAAACCCGAACGCAAAATTTCATTCAGCAATCAATCCATACATAGGAAATTTCTTAGAAAATCCATCTGAAGAATCAGTCGAATGATGGCTACCAGGTCTATCTTTTCGCCTCATTTTACTGCGAGTTTAGGTTATATAGCTTTGGCGCCGAATGGATACCAGTGGTACAATCAAACGCGATTTTAAAGTGATCACTTTAGGCTAATCTTACACGGGTTTAAAAAAACGTTTATTTTATAAAAGGTTTATTGTCGCAAGAGCGCTACGATTACATGACCTTAAATAGGCGATAGTCATGTTCGTTATGAACAAAGTGACTGTCATGCCATGAATAAATTTGAGGTGCCTTTCAATTGAAACGAACATGATAACATTCAAATCTCCCTAGACTGTACGTCGTCCCTCCAGCGGTAACATGAGCACCCCTTGGTGTCGTGACCGAACGTCCCCTGGGCACTCACTTGCATGTGACTCGTGCTGCCACTCTTGCCCGCAGATGACGCCGCGCCCTTCAGCTCAGTACAGCACTGCTGATGCGCCATGTGGTGACGCTGTAAGCTCATCCGTATTAAAGGGGCTTTAATCTGTATGAAAGTTACTGCATAGTTCCTTGAGTTGCACGCAGGTCTGCCGAGATGCCGCAGAAAGCAAACAAATTATGAGGACAGGCAGGAACTTTGGCAACGACCAGTGACCCGGCGGCTGTCAACACGATGGCTTGAAAAGGCAAGTTGCAACTCGCCCGAACTCACATCTGATAAAGGAACAGAGCTGGCTCCCAAACGTCGTGTTATTTCCTTTTTGGTTGTCGTTCTTTCCTCACTTCAATTGAATATCTCTCCCAACCAGGCAGAGCTCTGTCGGCTGTCTTCTTTTGAAGCATAAGTGTTGTCTAGGAAAATCAGGAGATCACCAGCCTCCCTAGAAACACACATGTGCAAACACATGCACGAAAAAATATGAGTTGCGATTACATGCGTGCTAATACAGATGACGAGCGTTATCCATGGCGCAACAATCACATTTCGATCCCCTTTATTCATCGTTGAAACCAGTGATTCACAGTTAATAGTGATAATCATGGCCTTACGACCACAGAGGTTAGACAGTTGTGCCTGGTCCTCATTGCTTCGGCAACAGCTGTTCAGTGACATGTTTTTGAGAGCTTGTGAATGTCTTCTTCCCACGGCTAACCAACCCAGCCTCCCCTCCGGAGCCCCGAGGGACGTGTAGGGTGGTGGCCGATTCCCGACGCTCCCTGCTCAGCAGGTGACCATTAAGAGGGTCCGGTAGTACCTTTTCCAGAAGTGCCTGCACTATTTTATGGTTTTGGTTCCTGCTTTTTTGCCGTTTTGGGTTTTTCCTTTCCTTCAAAAGCCTACCTGTGGCGTTTGTACGCCGTTTCTTTATATCTGTTTTCTGTACCGCTCGAGGGCGGTGCTGGAGAAGACGTGCTGGAAACCGTTTTTGTTGTTCGCCTCGGGGCAATGCCGTATACCACACGGCATCTTGACCAGTAACCTTCGCACAGAGCTATCGCTCTAAATGTGCACCTTGCGTACACACGCAGCACCAAATGCAAAAAGATTACAGGCTCGATAGCACGAAAAAATTAGCGGCGATCAACTGGATGGGTGGTAAGAGCAAGTATTTTTCAGGATAGGATAGGATAGGATAGGAATAACTTTATTAAAATGCCGCCAATCGACGGTTTAACGCCTCGTGACGTTGGCCATGCGTCGACCCGGGGATATGGCCTACTCTGCATTTCCCCAGTTAGGCCATTTTGTAGTTGGTCGTGAGGCTTGTGCTTTTCGAGTCCACCTCGGCCCTGCTGGACAACCAGCATTCTTCATTCACTCGCCAATATTTTCCAATTCTAAGGCAATTGCCTTTCTGCTCGTGACTCCCCCTCCCTGCTGGATGGACTGAGTGCGGTTTCGGCTGCCCAGCATTGTCCAGTTGCAACGCCAGCGGTTGGGATGGGATCAGCCGCGGTTCATCCGAGGGGTAGGCGATTCCCCAGGAGAGTTGTGAGCGTACTCTCCGCTGAATTGGGAGCGTTCCGGAGCCAACGCTGTCTGATATCAGAGTCGGCGGCAAGTCCGGAGGGGTCCGCAGCCGACACATGGAATCCTGTTAAATAAAAGGGGCAATAATATAAGAGTCAAAATTGACCAAATATTGACTAACCTGCGCAAGTACAATCACCCGCCACGGCGGCTCAGTGGTTTCGGCGCTCGGCTACTGATCCGGAGTACCCGGGTTCGAACCCGACCGCAAGAGCCGCATTTCGATGGAGGCGAAACGCAAAGGCGCCCGTGTGATGTGCGATGTCAGTGCACGTTGAAGATTACCACGTGGTCGAAAATATTCCGGAGCCCTCCACTACGGCACCTCTTTCTTCCTTTCGTCTCTCAGTACCCCCGTTATCCCTTCTCTTGCGGCGCGGTTCAGGTGTCCGCCGAGATGTGCGGCAGATACTGCGCCATTTCCTTTCCCAAAAATCCAGTTTTCAAGTACCCTTCGCTAAAAAAAGGGCGCCACCCAACCGCTGAGCGTGTTTGCCGATTGCGAAGAGCTCGAATACCCGAATTTTGTGGCCGCCCTGGATTTGGGGCAGTGACCTCTAGGCCTGAAAAAGAATGTGGAGAGATGGAATATTTGGCCCCGGCAAACGGAGACTACCGTTCGGGAAAGTGCCTTTAGGCACGGTACATGAAAAAAAAAGGATGTCAGGGCAGCCAATGGGAGTGGCCAGTAAGGGTCCGAAAGTTGGGAAAGCCCGGCGGTTGCGTCATCTACCGGTTAGTAGATCCAGCGAAATCCCAGAGATGGTGTCTCACGGCCCTGGCGCCAAGACGCCAAGGCTACGGCACCTTCGCGGGGGTAGAACGAGTGGGTTTGCATACATATTAGGGACATCGTCATACGTTCCGGCTCCGGAAACAGAAGGATTAGTAGGTAACATTTCGCGCATACTTGTTCGAAGACGAACACCGCGAAAAGGGCTTCTGCCGGGAGGTGACGCAATGAACTGCCGGTTAATGAGCATTCGAGTACCTGTGCATTGATGACGATGGAACCAGGCTTAAGGGACGGGGAACCTGAGCCGTTTCTCACACTCCTCTGGTACTGAGTAACCTCGGCGCCGCGGTAGCAGGCTTTGGAAAAGGTGCCCCTGGTTGTGTCTCTGATAAGGCATCTTGTTTCAGAAGGCTGGAAACTGAGAAAGCGCCTACTGGTGTTGGGAGTATTCTTGGAGGTCGAGGGCCGCACATTCGGCTAAGAACGAGTGCTCGGCCCCTAAGGAGGCTTCAAATAAAGTTTGTCTCATTTAAAAAGGTTAAGCAAAAAAACTACGCTGTCCTGTCCCTATCCCAACGCATTTCCCGTAACCCCTCACAGCCAACCCTTTCTCGAAGCCCCTTCCATCCTGCTATCCCTAAGGAGAGACAAAGGAACTCCCCAGGCCAGCTACCCCGGCTGTATTGCTGCCTGTTTAGCAATCTCCCATCTATTTTCCCAATTTCCACGTCCGGACAAGACAAGCAAACTTAGTCCCTCCGGACGAATTTTTTCATTCGTACCATTCAGTTACTCCTATTCTACTTAGTGCTACAGGTGGTCGGATGATTAAGTGCTGGCCAATACATGACAGAACGAATCCATTGCAGAGGTCCGAACGGTTTGCAGCCCTCCAGTGGGAAGACGAAGAGTGGCGTAAGCTCCCTGAGCACACCTGGCATGATCCTTCAGCTCAGCAGCCTTCTAACGATACGGTGGGCAGTGAACGCCGCCGACAACCACCAACAAAATAGCGCAGTATGCCTGAACTACCCCAGGACGATAAGGCCGCAGTCAACGATCAAATCGCACGTCTTTTATCGGAGGTCACCAAGCTCCGGCAACACCGTGAGCTGCTCGCTCGACGTAGACGGGCTACGGAATCATCTGCCACATCTGTCAATGGCGCAGCAACATCCTCTTCCTGCCGCCCACCACTGTCATTTCCTGCCGCCTCTTCCCAGATTACCGC
The DNA here is from genome assembly GCA_030143305.2 of Amblyomma americanum. Classification (NCBI taxonomy): domain Eukaryota; kingdom Metazoa; phylum Arthropoda; class Arachnida; order Ixodida; family Ixodidae; genus Amblyomma; species Amblyomma americanum. The sequence goes on along the minus strand of JARKHS020027426.1, from coordinate 7,712 downwards.
AATGCCACTGGACAACTCTGCGACTTCTTTGCTCCGGTTTATGGTCAACCAGTTATCCAACCTGACGTCCGTGATCCTACAGCGCTTGGGCTAGCAACTAGAAATGGCAAGCTCCAGTCGTGGTGGTGTGCTGCAGTGGAACTGAAGAGGCATTTCCACGAAGGTAGAAGAGCTCAAGACCCGACTACGATTTCACAAGCTCCAGGTATGGGCCATGTTGTTACAGGAAACAAACACCTTGTCATCGATTCCAGGCTTCAGTGCCTACATGTCTCCTTCAATAATAGACCGTCGTGTACCAACTGCTGCTCCCCCGGGAAAGGCAGCGGTGTATGTGGACTCACGTTTTCCGCATGTGCGCCTTGCTTTAGAAAACCGGTGCATGTCGTAACAAGAGGTAGTGGCAGTGGCTGCCAAATTTAAGAAGGGAACCATTGTGGTCGTTTCATTTTACGTTAGACCAGCCGGTGGCGCTTCCTCCCGTATTAATCTTGGCTGGTTACTAAGTGTCCGTCGGCAGTGTCCCGGGTGTCCGATTTTAGTCGGAGGTTACTAAAAGCACCTGGTTCGGGGTACCCCACTTCGAGCCCTCGTGGCAGGCATGTGCGGGACGCCTTCGCGGATGCCCAGTTTCTTTTCCTCAACCATCCAGACACACCAATACGGTCAGTACGTCAAACTCACAGTGCTTCCTATGCTGCAGACTTGACGTGGTGGTCGGGTACGGGTACTCCCACGTAGCACATGGCGCCAGACTGCTGGGGAAGTGATCATCGCCCAATAATCATCCGTCTCCACACCTCACATCTAAGCCTTTTACGCCATAAATGTCCTCTCATCAACTGGGATAGTTTTCGCTTCTGTCTCGACAATCTCTCCTCAGATTCTTCATGGCTCCTTGTTGAACGCAAACAGCGCTCAAAGGTGCTGCAACTACCACCTGGACTTGTATTGGTTGAACGGCCTCGGATCGCGGCCTTCTTAACTTCTGGTCTGCGCGCCGTCAAGCCGAGTTGTCTGCTACGCGAGATCTTACTTCGGCGCAAGCACGTACGCGCATGCATTATCTTAATGCTGAGACACGCAAATATGAACGCCACCTCACACGATGGCAGTGGCATGCGTGGTGTGAACAACAAGATCCTAGAATGCCTCTCTCTGGCGAACTTTAATTACAATCTAACGCGGTCGCCGTCTACTGGTGCAGCAGCAAATGTGTGCTTAGCGGCTGTCTTCACGTCAGATGATTTCCCCAAAAAAGCAGCGGGAAAGTGTTTTTTCCAAAATAAGACGCAGTGCCTCCTTCAGCTGCTGGTTTTAATATGGCAGGTATCTCAGCGCATGTCTACGTCTAGGCATCCCACTTATGTCTATGCCATCTACTTATGTCTTGGTATCACATGTCAAGTTATCCCTGGCATGTCTATGCATAAGTTGGTGGCTGCAAAAGATGATGCGAAAATGAAAACAGCGCCCGGCCCGGACAATACTCAGTACGAGGTTTACAAGAGCCTGAGTAGCGCTGCACTCCCTCAACTACTGCGCGCCTACCCTTTCCTTTCAATCTTTTTTCCCCTCCCCTCCTCTCTCTACGACACGCCGGCAGTGGGCGTGGAGGCTAGTCCTCCAGTAGACAAGCCCGTGTCCCCCTCCTTTTCATCCTTCCCAACAATCACTGAAGAAGAAGAAGAAGAACTACTAGACACCATAAACAAGGTACGGCTTCATGGCACCGGGCCCGAGAGCTGTAAATCTGCTTTTGTGAACCGTATCCCGATACCAGGAAAGCCTCCAATGGACCTTGCATATTTACGACCTGTCTCCTCAACTCCAACGCTGGGCAAGCTGGCGGAGAAAATGCTGGCCCCACAATTTTCTGGGTTGCTTGAGCAGCAAGGTTTTTATCAACCCGCTCAAATTAGCTTTCGTCCATATATTACTACAGCGGACCGGTTGGCTGTCTTCGCATCTGCACTCTTGTCATGTACTCTCAGTCGCAATGTGCGTACCGTTTTATCAATAGACGCTGAAAAGACATATCACAACATCAGTCATGCTGAAATCCTGAACTCCATTGACATGCTTAATCTTCCTCTGAGAGTGTGCAGTTTTGTTGAATCATGTTTGGAAGGCAGAAAGTTTGCAATACGCCTCAGCGGTCAAGCGGATGGATTTCGCTTTGCGGCGTGCCGCAGGGATCAATCATCTAGGTTATTTAATATTGTTTTGATCCCGCTGGCTTGGCGCTTACATGACATCAGTGGCATAAAATTTTTGCAATAAGCTGATGACATCGCGATGTCGAGTACTCACAATGACCGGCTTACTCAGGAGGCTGTCCTTCAATAAGCCTTGGATGTTACCTCTAATTACGCATCATCCATCAGACTTCAACTTTCGTGCATAAAACTACATACACGCTGGGGGCGCCGTAAACTTGCTGCAGGTGCAATCCTTCTTGTAGTGGGGTGCAATCAGGCACGACAAGAAAGTCCAAGCGTAAAATTTTTCGGGTTTAACGGTTCTTCTTAAGACGAGTTGCGCACACGAAAAGGCAAACACAGGAAGAAAACAGGAAGATGGAAAGAGCGTAAACTCCTTGTTGGGCTAGATGGTGCATGGCTGTTCTTAAGATGAGCTTTTTAAGAAGTTCTTCTAAGCTTAACGTTTCATCAGTCAGGATGCGTGACTGCTTGGTATTCAGACTTTGGGTTTCATTAGATGAATTTTTTCTTGCAACTGGTAGCGCTGATACTTTCGTTGCACGGCAGTTGGTAAGGGTAATTCGGCAGCCACGTATTGTTTATCAAGCCAAGTTTCAACATCTTACAAGAACCCAATGGGATCATCTTGAAACCGTAAACAGAGAGGCTATGAGGATCTTTACGTGCCTTCCACGCATCACACCGGTCATAGCTTTACAAGAAAATGTGCAGCTCGGAACCATTCACGAGCTGGTGCAGCAGCGCCGCGATGCTCGCAGCCTTCAGGCTACACTGTCGCCCTGCCAAACACGCACTGAGAGTTTATGCAACGTCAGACTCCATACTTCAGCCGCTAACGCCAGTTCTGCCCAAATGGAAGTTTGTACAGCTCAGCTACCACAAGTCAACAGATAATCGCCGACCAACATCTGCTCATTCGGCATCGTTCTTTCGCCAGAAATTTGAGGAACAAAATGCTTGCCTGCCTGAAGGGTTCATTGTTGTCTACTTAGACGCAAGCATCTAAGCCTGCGAAGCTACAACAGCAATCTACTGCCCGTGCAGACCTGCCCTAAATCAAACCTCTAGGTTTCAACTTACGAAACCCTCTACGTCCTTTTGTGCTGAGCTCGTTGCAGTTCAAGAAGCACTCTGCTCCGTGGCCGACATAACTATGCTCCCTGCGGCCCCGGTTGTCATCCGCACTGACGTCCTTCAAGTTGTCCGGTTGCTACGACGTGTTAGGCTCTCCCCAGTAATATGTGAGGACATCCACCGGCTGGCGGCACTCATCCCGCAGCCGGTACGTATTGAGTGGGACCCACGGTATCTGCTGACCTCTCAAAGCCAGGCAGATTTAGCGCCCCACCTCCTGACTCCTGGCTAATCATTGCCTCGGCTCCTTCATTTGAACTACTTTACCCTCCTTTCATCAAGAAAGTAACTCCTCCGGCGCCGCACACGGAGGGATGAGAGCTCGTGTGCGGCTCGTGTGGTAACGCTCCCCGCGGTAACCCGTGCAGAGGAGGTTGCGCTTCGGGTATCCGGGTCGGGATTGCCCTCACACCTGCCGTGACTGGGAAGTGGCCTCAGTATCGAGATTTCTTTCCTCGGCCTGGGTGTCCGGTATGTGAAAGCGAGGACATTGAAGCCAACATTCACTACTTACTGTAGGACTGCCCCCCTTTCACGCCTACAAGGATCTGCTACCTGAAGGTAGCCGGTATTTCACCGTGGAACCCTGTTTCATATATTGCCTAGACGTAGGGACCATACCATCGCTGACTACTGGACTTCATCAAATCATCTAACCTTCTTCCATCACTTTAATCATTACTGCATCAATAACAACTTCGCCCTTTGAAGCCCTAAGAAAATAAATCTCCTTTCTAAAAAAAAAGAACGTTTAGATCCCCTTTCCTCTTCTCCCAAAATGTTTTCCATGGCGGAGGAAGGTGGGTCCACCATTTAATTAAATGTTTACTTAGTGGCCATAAAAGGGGTCGATGATGCTTCCGCTTCCATTATCATATACATCTCTGCATGCCCTTGCGCCATAAAACCTATCATCATAATCATATATCTCTTCATGGTGAACGGCTTTCCGGTTATCGAAGGCGCTGAGTCTTTCCAAACCACGATATTTTGATTCCCCACCGGGTAAACTCCTGAACCAGCCAACCAAATATAATGGAGACCGACGGCAGCATAACTGGCAGCTTTCCTGTAAAATATGGCGAGCTTTATTGGACATCACCAACAAGCGGCATCTGTTGGGCAGCAAAAACAAACACCAGTTAATTGAATGGTGATATTTTAAATTTGCAATTCTGATATAAGCAGTGCTGAGAGACTATCCGCGAACGTAGTGATCACGGCTGACTTTTACGCATCGCTGGAAAATGTTACCTGTAAAATCCTTCCTGCCCTCACATCAAATATTTTCAACAGCAATAGAAAGTCAGTCAGTAGTATGTACCGGCCATTATAACTTCCCGCGGAGGTGATGGCAGCATAGATATAATCTTTTTCAAGATTTTCTGAGGCTTGTAACACCCCACTGGTGATAGGTTAAGCTTTGATACCCTGTTGTGTAAGCGACCTCTTGTCGGCACTTGCAGCCATAAAAATCCTGAATAGCACTAACTCTAATGCATATAGTCAAAGAAAAACTACACAGTCCCTAGATATTCCAAATGTTTTACTCTATCCGCAGGGACACAGTGTAAATACCCTATACAGCCGGTATGCCCGTTACGAAGCAAAAGTAATTTTATTTTTATTTTAAAGTCGACATCTTCGCAAGCTTAGCAACTATTCTCATTTACCTAGATCACTTCAGACGTAAGTGCAGAAGAGGACGCTGGCGTTACAGATAAATTTATTCACACAATACAGAGTGTAAGGTGCATGGGGGTCCTCTTGGGCGGTTTTCTCAACATGTATATTCAGGGCAACACTCAGGATATTCATCGCCCGTAGGCTGATTTAAGTGGCATGGTGAATTTTCTGAGGGCTCCCGCAGCTGAAATTAAAAGGCATACAATAGGTCATTTTTCCATCCAGATTGTCGTACGGTGCTCGGAAACTAAGGAAAAACGAGGCATACTTTCTGTACGTCATTTTAAAATGGTTTCGGAAGAGGTGTGAAGTAGTAATCTACCGTGTAATATTCGCACAAAAAAGCAGTGCTACAATACGTGTCTCTTTATCTAAAACTACTGCAAATCTGATTTGGGATTACTGCAGCAAGAACATAATTTTGTAGCATGCAACAGTACAAGAAAATCAGTGGAAAGTAGCTAGTTCAATTCCAAACACAGCTTTGTCCAAGTTCATCAGTTGAAAACTAATGATACTAACAACAAAGAGATAGACGCATGACAAGCAGCATATATATATAGCAATAAATAGCTTAATGCACATTAGACCAATCAAAATGGAGCATAAAAACGAGTGTTTGTCGAGTAGAAATTACGGTGATTCTTTTGTACTTGTTTTTCTTTAGGTGCGCTTCCCACAACTATAATAACCTGTCTTAAGTTTACAGGAGACGTACAGAGAATATACAGGAGAAATTCTTGCCGATCATACGGCTTCGAACAATATAATGGAATTATCTCTTAACTAAAAACGACAGAGGAGCAGTAGCACAAACCCACTGCAAAAGTATTGGCACGAGAAAACAAGAAACAATTTTTAACCAACGGTTACTGCAAATATTACAGCACACCGTGAAAAATATACTTGACCGATCATGCGGCTAAAAGCACGAAGTCTTTGCCCCTCGAAGTCAGTGCTAGCTTTCATAGGGTTAAAGCAGCCAAACAACAACTGCAGTCAAAACAAAATAACCGGCAGATATCTTTCTTTATTCTTTATTCTTTATTCAAGAGTTATCCCGCATTTGCCCGAAGGCGTTATAGCAGGGGGGTTACAGATTGGCAAAAAATACATCTTCACTTGCAGAGCACACTTGCTCCTCGGAAAGCCGGTTCCACTGTTGCACTGTTTTAACAAAAAATGAATTTGCAAACAAGTTCGTCCTGGTACGGTACTCTCTAATTTTACGGGAATGGTCATGTCGTTGAGAAACGTAAAAGGGCTGTTTTAAGTAATTTTCAAAATCAATCCCCGTTTTTCCGTGAACTATTAAGTACAGCAATTTTAGCCTCAATTTTCTTCTACGGGAAGCGAGTGGTTCCCATTGCAATTCTTTTTTCATTGCTGTACAACTATCCCTGCGCCCGTACCTGCCCAAGACGAACCTTGCTGCTCTGTTATGAATTTTTTCAAGTTTTTCAATTAACACCTGATGTGCAGGGTCCCATACAATACAGGCATATTCAATGATAGGTCGAACACAAGAGAGAAAAGCAGTTTTCTTGAGGTTTGGCTGCGAAGACCTTAAACTGCGCTGTATGAAATTTAGTGCCCTACCGGCTTTGGTAACCATATGATCCACGTGAGCATTCCAGGAACAGTCATCCGTTAGTATAACACCTAAGTATCTGTAAGTACATTTCTGTGTGATTAATTCATTACTTATGCGATACTGAGCTTGGACTTTGATTTTTTTTCGTGAAAAACAAAGATGAGCGCATTTCTCCGTATTCAAAGACATTTTCCATTTCAGACACCAATCGTGGATAAGTGTTAAGTCAGTTTGGAGTTGAACGACGTCATTGGCATTGTTAATTTTCGTGTACAAAACGCAGTCATCTGCAAACAGACGTATACTTGAGGAGATACCGAGTGAAATATCATTTATATAGATTAAGAACAGGAGTGGCCCCAGGACCGACCTCTGTGGGACCCCTGATGTCACATCAACGTAATCTGAACATACACCATTAAGGACTACACGTTGGCGGCGGCCGAGCAAATAATTTTGAATCCATACTATAACAGCTGTGTCCAGATTCAACATTTTTAGTTTATAGAGAAGGAGTGGGTGTGACACAGTGTCAAACGCTTTCCGGAAATCCAGAAATATGCAGTCTGTTTGGCCCCCGCGGTCAACTTCAGATACAAGTTCGTGATAAAATTCAACAAGTTGAGTAGTACATGATAAACCTTTCCGGAACCCATGTTGTTCCTTCATCAGCAAATCATTCTTTACCAGGTGGTTCATTATTTCTATATCTAAACGATTATTTCTATATCTAAACATTATTTATTATATCTAAACGATGGCTCTAACATCATCAATATATTACGTATATAGAAACGATCAAGGTACTTTACCTACTGGCACAGAAGCTGTTCGAAATTAGCAAATCAAGACTACGAAGAAAGATTCTAAGGCACACACTGTAAACCAAGTCAAAGAACCATGACCTCTATAAAGTCAGCAATCAATATATTCAAGAACAGATAACTAATCAGCACATACTTCTCGCAAAGTGTTGTGTTGTGTTGTGTTGTGTTGGGTTTAATGGCACATAAGCAGCTAAGGCTATCATGCGCCAGGCTCAAGGTATATGAACACTTTTCTGTAGGTGGGAG
>JARKHS020027425.1:0-16819 GCA_030143305.2 Amblyomma americanum | reverse complement strand
AACGGAGAAAGGTGCAAGCATGAAAAGGTCGCCGGAAAGGGCTCGCCAACTTTGGCGCCTGATTGTGAGAATAGTATTTGGCTCAGTTGCTCATGACAACACGATGCAGTGATTGAGAAAGTTGATGTGCTTTCCTCGGAAGGTGTTTCGGAGCCCCTCTAAGTCGACAACGAGCTGCTTCTGTATGCTCGATGACTTCAACGATTTATTTATTTACGAAATACTGCAGGCCGAAGCCCAAGCAGGAGGGGCATACATGAAAAGTAAGAAGAGAAGTTTTGCAGCAAGCATATATAAAAGCACAAAAATCGTTGCACAGGAAGTGAAATATCGTACGAGTAGAATTTATGCAGTAGAAAAGGTACTGGGGTACAATGTAACATTGAAGAAAAAGTGCGAAGTACAGATTTACAGGCATGAAATTGTGCAAAACAGCAAAAGAAGTTCGGCAATTAAGCACAGGCAAATACAGGTGTGAAATACGTGCACAAAAATAATTTAAATAAGTTTAATATAAATAAAAATAAGTTTAGTATATGTGTCTCAGTTATGCTCAAATATAGAAGACGGTTACCGAGTAAGTTGTTCCAATCAATTACAGATCGAGGAAAAAGGGAATATTGGAACGCGTCTGTCCATGCGAAGTATGGCGTCAAAGGAAGCGAACAAGTATGTCATGTCTGCCTTGTAGTAAGAGGCGTTAAATAAAGGTTGGGGTCGAGAGCTAGTTTGCGCGTTAATAATTTGGTACAGAAATTTTAGCCGTAAGAACTTGCGTCTCGAATAGAACGTATGAACATGGTTGGATGCCATTACAGCAGATACGGAAACTGTACGACCGTATAGAGAATATAAGAAGCGAACGGCCTCGGCGCCTTCTTTCTAATATGACAGCTAGTATATTCTTTCTAATATGTCAGTATTGTTTTTAGCGAAGGGGTCCCGGATGATACAAGCATATTATAATTTAGGATGTATCAGAGAAGTATATGCTAGGTATTTAACTTGAGGAGTCGCGTCTTTAAGCTCATGGCGTACTAAACAGAGTTTTCGGAAGGCTGAAGAGGAGATATTATTAATATGTGTATTCCAGCTGAGGTAACTTCTTATGGTCACTCCCAAATAATTGAATTCATTAACCGTAGTGCAGAGCGACAGTCAGTGAAGATAAACCACACTTTTGGGGGTTGTTGCAGAATATAAGTAAAAGCTGCTTGCAGAGCAGCCAGCTCGGTAGCAGTAGTCGAAGTGCGGTGACTGAGTGTTGCCGAAATTGTGGGGCGCGTTGATGGAATCCAGACGCCAACTGCTGATGAAACGGGCGTGACAGAGCCATCAGTGTTGATGTGGCAGTGCGCACTGTAGCATCCATAAATGTTCTCGGGGCAAAGTATTGAAGTGTTGGTTTTTCTCGTAATGCCAGGTATTGCCTTGATCTGCCATGCAGCAAACTTCCAGGGTGGTGAGACGGTCGTGACAGTGCGCTGCTACCGTAACGGGAGAAGTCCGGAAACTTCATTTATGCAGTACGCTGCGAGTGGATGGCTAGGTTCACGAGATACAAACCGCACCTGGGCACGAAGCAGCTCCTCAGCACTGAGATAGACGTCTGCTCTCTGCTAGAGTGTCCACTGTGGGGGTGTTGTTGGGAAGGCCGAAATAGATTTAGTTTGCATGGCTTCGAGGAGTTTGATATCTGTTTGCAATGCGAGATACCCTGAAGCTGGGAGACTGTAGCGCAGAAGGCCTTCACGGAGCGCTCCATACAGCCGTGTTAATGAAAGGATATAGAGCAGCCTCTTCTGGTATTCGAGAGCACACGATAGAGGCGTATGAACAGAGTTTCATTTTCAGCTGCTTTGCATGAGACCACGAGAGTGACTAGTCAAGGTCACACCTAAAAATTTATGGCTTGTGACGTAAGGTATTGGGGTACCAGAAACTTTTAGCACATAGCGCGAATGATTACGTCTTGAAAATGCCATTGCGGAGCATTTATCTCGAGACATAACGAGACCACGCTTAATTACAATTTAATTCGATGCAGTCTATTGCTCTCTGTAGTCGAGCATGTGCAGTGCGCCTGTTGCGTCCGGAGCACCATACACAGATGTCATCTGCGTGCTACGCACTCGAAAGGATGTAAATGCACGGGCTGACCGCTGAGGCTGCGTACAGTGCTCCATACTTTAGAAAGAGGCCTTCTAAGATCTAGCTTCGCGCAAAAGGATCGCCATCCCCGTCTTTCCAGCTTGTCCAAATGACACTGAACGTGTTTCAGTTCGCGCCTACCAACGCTGATGTCTTCTCTAGAATGAGTCTTGCGTGCACGTCTCTGCTCTGCGGCGATCGCTCGAGGTCGCTCATAGCTTCAACAGCTCAGTACACTTTAGGAAGAGTCGTAAGCTTAGTGCTCGACGTTTCAGCACGTGCGACAGCTTCAGTGAAGTTTTCATACTTTTGGTTTGAGAGCTCCAGCTTCTCTACAGTGTCAACGAAAACATCCCAATTCGTGCAGCGTACTTGACGCTGCTCTGGGAACTCACGAAATCACCATCAACCTCAATGTTCATAAGGAGGTGATCGCTGCCATGAGATCAGGGGCGTAGCAAGGTGGTTGTTTCGGTGTCAGAACAACCACCCCCCCCCCCGAAATTCTCTGAGCGATGCATACTCCGCCCCCCCCCCCCCCCCGCTTTCGGCCTTTTTTTTCGCCCATGCTGTTTACACACCTCATCGATATATTAAAATGTGAAAACGAGAATAAGAAAAGTGTCAGTTAAAAAAAATGGTTCCTGTGCTGCACCGGCGACCCCAACAGAGGTCGCACAAGCGTCTCCAACAAGGTTAGCAAAGCCTTCAGATCAGGCAAGATATTGTTTGGACGCAGGCTCTCTTTCTTTTTACTTTTTTTACCAGCGGCGTATAACATATTTCTGGCTATGCCACTGCATGAGATTCTATGTCGACAGAACAGGTTGTTGAGGACGACAGATGCGCAGAAATCATAGAGATGTCAGGGGCACTGGACCTTGCACCTTGATAAAGCGTTGCCTGCCCGCCGTTCAGAAATGTTAAACTGTTGTACTGTGCGAAGTCAAATAGCTGCCGTCTTCTGGCTCCTGATCTGATGCATCGCCAAGCAGGATGATGCGCGTTGAAATCTCCCGTTACGATGTGCGGCGCGGGATACGGCGAAAGGAATCCGGAAGGTAGTCAACATCAAAACTGGCACGCGTATATGTACGCGGCGATCACTGAAGGACAGGTTCATGACCTTGACAGTGGCTGCAGCATATTCATTCCGCGAGTCTGCCGGTATGGGATGTGGAATGGAGGAGACGTCTTTCCGGACAGGCAAGAGAACTTTGCTGATGTCAGCGCCAGTCATCGATTGCTGAGTGGTATAGCCTGAAATACGGATCGCAGTACACAGACGAGGTTCTGAGATGGCAATGACCGGAAAACGGTGGTTTGAAACAAAATGTCGAAAATCCAAATGTCGTGGGCGGAGACTGCAGGCATTCCTTTGAAAGATGGTGGCCTTAATACGGATGCTTTGCACGCTAGGGAGAGTAGCTGGCCGATTGACTGCTACCGCCATTGTGCGCGCAGAAGTGAAATGAAATCCAGGATTGTAAGGATGGGCTTCGCCACCGGCCAGGAGTGTGGTGTAAGAAAAGCGCGGACGGCCTCAGTAAGCGAGCACAGTAGAGAACTGGAACTTTCCGAGTTTTGGCGAATAGATCTTTCGCGTGAGTGGTTCCAGGATGTATACTTCGCCTGCGGCTGCCGTGCAGTGTTCTCAAGTGTGTTCGCTACGGGAGGTGGCTGGACATCTTGGCGCGTAGGGAGAGGATGGAACCCAAGCACGTCGGCAATGCGCGGGTGTATGGATTTCTTTGTCCGGTGGTTTAGGCGCTTTCTTCCCCGGCGATGAATATTTCCTGCGGCGACTTCCGAGGATTTTTTTTTGCTGACTCATCATAGTCTATTTTTGGAGTCGTTGTACTTGTAGACGATTTTTCGCTTTGGTCAATGCAGCGGGAAAACGTCACCTCATGCTGCTTACCGCAGTTAGGACAAAGGGGGCGTCACTTGGACATGCAGTTCGGTCATGGCTGCTACCAAAACGAGAGCAGCGCAAGGCAAGTCGGCAAGCGCTAGCCGCATGGCCGAAGCGCTGACATCTGGTGCAATGCCGTGGTGTTTCAATGTACTCTTACACATGGTGCCGTGTATAGCCGAGAATAACGTATTGCGGCGCAGATTCTGTCGCAAATTCAATGTGGATGTTTTCCGAGTTTCCGAGATGGCGCAGATTTTATTGGGGCTCTCTGCAGCAGTGCAGAATAGATATCCGATTGAGGTAGGTCCAGGAGGACACTGGTAATGACTTCCACGCCGCAGCTCCTGGGGCGGGGCTCGTGGACTTTAGCTTCAACTCCAGCTATGGTTGTTGTTTGCAAGAGGCACTCAGTATGCGCTGCACAGATGTCAACTGCCAGGTTTATGCGCTCGTTAAGACGAACTTGCAGAACGCTATCTGGAGCCACAGATTCTAATCCTTGGCTCATTGTCAGAAGATTGAAGCGGTTAATGCAGTGCGCGGAATAAATTGCTTTGATGACAACCGTAAGGTTGTGTTTAGGTGTTCCAGCCACATTCGGTGCGTCTACACTCAAAAGTGACCACTTTGAGCTTCGACAACGCTTTGAAGGCACATGAACAAATCGCTCAGACCCTTCAGCGGACGTCGCAGTAGTCTCCACGTAGGTGGTAGAAGAATCTGAAGAGTCAGAGAACTCGTCCTGACCTGAAGGCAGTGCCAGATTACGGTTTGAGATGGAAGCAGCAGGGCTGCGTTGTCCAAGAGGATGATCTGAAGATGCCAGTCCTGATGCAGCCGAAGCAGAGAGTGACCATAAAAAGCACCAGATTTGAGGTAGCAGGTATGGCTTGCACAGCAGGCACCGCCTACTTAGTTAAGCCTGACGGAACGCCACGACAACATTCAGGAGCCGCACCCGCCGCGGAAAACATGCCAGGATCTTTCAGTGCTGGTTGTATGAATGCAAATGTCGAGCACCGATGATAAATCCACCACAAAGACTGGCAGAGATAAGCAGGCACAGCCCGAGAACTGCCTGACTTCAACACACGCGCGACGAAGACTGCAAGGCAGACTCCATTTTCGCAAGCACGGCATGTTGACGATGCAGCACCCCCCAGTGGATGTCACGCAGAGGTGACGGCAGTCCGGCAGTTATTTATACAGCGAAAAGGCTTTAAAAAAACTCTTTATTGGACTGACTTACGGCCACAAAGAACAGAATGATTCGGTGGCGGCGATAGCAACAAGCGTGCTCGGCGATCGCAAAGTTACCACAACAAAACAGCACAGAAAGGTTCCGCCTGGCTGCAGTCATGTGTCACAAACAAAGCGATAAAGCCGCGTGCCGGCGGCATTGAGCATGAACAAATAAACATTACTAAAGTGCCTAAAATATACTGGCCACTGTTGGAGTCATAGTTGGAGTCATGGCACATCCGGCTCACAAAGGCGGCGATGAATAGGACTCCAGGAACGCTCCAGTAGACTACGCCACGTGCTAACAAAGGAAGAGCGAAGGAAGCAACCCGCTGCTACTGGCACACTTTTGTCACGCCTGAAGAAGGGACCGAGTTGGTCCTGAAACGTTGCGTAAAGTTCAAAATATTGGTTGGCGTCAGTTTTCTGTCAACTATCTAAGAACCCAACCAGGCGGACTTCCGTCGAAGATGTTTTCGTTCAAAACAGGTTTAGGCGGCGTGGAGTGTTTCAAAGGGTGAATTCACCCAAAGCGGCGGCGCGCGCATCGAGGCACCCTACACCCTCCAGACTTGCAGCGCTCCATGCGGCGGCTGTCGGGATTCATCGCCCGCGGTGCCGCCAGGGAGGCCCCGGTCGGCTCACTAGCCAGTATAGTCTAGGCACTATAACGTTACAAAACTTTGCTACAGTATGTAGTACAGGCACCCAACCAACTATAGCTGACTGAAAAATCAGGCTGTGGCGGCGACTTTTGCCTTTGGAGCCCCGGACTGAGGGCATTTGTCTCTTGAAACTTGGCACACTCATTTATTACATACCGCCGCCGCGGTAGCTGAGTGGTTATGGCGCTTGGCTTCTGGCCCGGAAGACGCGTGTTCGATCCCGGCAGCGGAATTTCGATGGAGGCGACATTCTAGAGGCTCGTGTACTGTGCGATGACAGTGCACGTTAAAGAACCCCAGGCGGTCCAAATTTCCGGAGCCCTTCACTACGGCTTCTCTCATAGTCTTGAGTCGCTTTGGGACGTTAAACCCCCATAAACTAAACTAATTTATTACATACCAAGGAATGAAATGAACTAGGATTTTGAGGTCCATTCAGAACTTTTTCAGCTGTGGCCTATTATCTAAACATCCATGTTTTGGAAAGGCAATATTAGTGCGTTTTCAATTATTTTGCGATAATTCCCGGCGAACTCATCAAAGACTATTTTTTGCTCTAGTTCACTGCATAGCTAATAGGTAGACTGGCATAAATCCCAAAGCCTAACGGTTTGCATTAGATTCTTTGCAAGTTGTCACTGTTGGCGTGAAAGGCAAATTTAGCATTTTCCAAAAATACGATTAAAAAATTATAAGATATTTCAATGATTTATACCAGCTGATGATATTAACGTGGTATGCCGGCCTTACAATTCTAAACAGTAAAATAAATTTTATTCCCTTAAATAAACACTTTTCCTTAAAGAGTGGTGTCGTACCTTAACATAGGCATTGTCCCGATCGCCCGAGCCCTAGCCAACATTACCGACCTTCTTTCCTACTTCTTTGCAGACGATCTCACGTTGTAGGTCACCGCTGGCTCACCAGAAGAGGTCCAAACCACACAACAGGCACTTAACGCCATTTACACACACCTTTCACAAGCGGGCCTGCAACCCGCTCCGGAGAAATCTGAATTTCTACTCATAACACGCAGTAAATATCAAGGGACGATGAACCCCTCAATCTCCCTCACGCAGACAGCGCATCCCCCGCCTCGACTATTGTCGCGCCCTGGGAATGCCACTGACCTCCAACTCTTTCGACTCTGCCATCAATCAGGTCATACGTGCATACCACTCAACCACACACTTACTTCGCCGCGTAGTCTTAAAACATGCCGATCTCACCGAGACGCGCACCAGCCGCCTACCTCAAACGCTGGCCCTGAACAAATTCCTACACTACATCCCTTACTGCCTCCTCACGGGCACACAACTAGCCAAACTAATCCGGGCCCTCAATACACTACACAAAGCAACACTAGGACTCCTCCTCTGGCTTCTATAGACACTCTGTAAAGAATAATCCCAGACACTTACGCACCCATACCCAGACCCACCGCAGTCTCTGATCTACCACCTAGATACGCCTCGCACCCATTCCACGCAACATATCCACACACAAACACACACATGCAGACCGCCGCCAAGCCTGCGCATACAACCACAAGCCACCCTTGGAAGCCGCGGCGGTGGCCTACACAGACGCCTGCCTCATGGAAACCGCGGGCTCCCCACCCGCCATCTTCTTCCTCCACCCTTCCCTCTCTACAACCAGCACTCACACAACTGCAACATACACCTCCCCACCCTCCACTATCGCCCTGGAAGTACACGGGATCGCCGACGCCATCACACACTTATCCTTACCCCCCTCACCCTCCCCCCCCCCCGAACCCGCATACGTAGTCTGCAAACTCGCAGGTAGCTCTGCGTGCTTTTCACGAAAGAGCTCTCCCCTTCCCTACCCGGTCGGCCTTAGAAACCGCACTCACAGCATTGAGCCCACGACCGATGACACTTCGGTGGATCGCTGCCGTCACATGGGCATTCTCGTCAATGCAGCAGCTTGCCTGCAATACTACACACCGGGCGCCGGGGATCCCATGGACGAGCCCACCAACGGTGCATGCAGTCAGGGCTTACATATTAACTGTCCACGAATACTATACGCCGCAAAAATTGACTTACCTGATTTACTACCGCCACACCCAACCTTATCGATCCGTGAAGCTCGCATTCTTCGCCGAATTTGACTTTCTTCATACACTAGCCAAACTTTATTTGTATCTGTACAATTCCGCACCTCCGCTCTCAAACTGTCTACACATATTTGCAGATATAGAACACTTGCTTACACTGTGCCACTCGGCCTTCCAGTCCCCAGCTTATCCTTCCCTCCAGCCCCACCTTGGCCCATCTGGCTCGCCTGCAACGCACCGTCGTCACCTTGGTCCAGGACCTGTTAAACGGCTAACATAAAGGCTGTTTTAATAAATGTGTTACACCACCACCACACCGCTTGTATTTGCGCGCTCTTTCCAGATCTATACGCACCACAAGCCGCTTCTTGGGTTGTTCACCGCAGACCGCCAGGTGCGATAGATGTTATCACCTCCGATGCAGCGCTGGTTCATTTTTCTAAATGGGTACTAGTACTCGCTCCTACACCAGCCAGGGAAATAGCTGGGCCACGCAGACGGCCTCAGTGGAATTCCTCCAACGCACCAGCACAAAGCTTACCCGTCCCCAGAAGCGATCATTATGCTTCTAGACATATTTCGAGAACCGCCACTCCACGCGGCTGACACCGCCACATAATCTTCCAAGCACCGTACCATGTACCGTATACGTAACTGAGCGTGGAATCGGTGGCCACCCAGGCACAGCACTGAGTGCTGAGTTGACACCATTGGTGTCAAGGCAACATGAACTGTCCGCCCATATATGCTGTTTACCATGGGGTGACCGGGTGACCGCGTGGAAATTCCCCGGAAGCTAGGTCCCGGATGCTTGAAGCCTTGTACGCTGAACATCCAGGCATTTTTCGGATGAAGGCAGCCCTCAGCTATGTATGCATGGTGACATGGAATTGATGCGGCTGTTGAGGAATGGGCACAATGCTCTCTCTCTGCCAGGAAACGCGGCAAGAGATGCCCAGAGCATGCCCATCCATGGAAAACAACCCGGACACCATGGTCTCTGATACACATTGATTTCGCTGGGCCATTCCAAGGGCAGACATTCTTGATCGTAACTCAAACTGATTTATATCATCCAGGTGTCGTCAATAACATCATTCACTGTGATCAACGCCTTAAGGAAGCTGTTTGCAACACATGACATCCCAGACAACGTCTGCCGAGTTCAGGGTTTTTCTCACTGACAATCGCCAGGTGACATCCGCACCATTTGATCCGTCCACAAACGGCCAAGCTGGAAGGACGGTGCAAATCCCCAAGGAGGCACTGTCTCGCATCATTCAGAGAAATGGGCATAGAGACTAGCAGATTTCATGTTATAGCAGTAGAGAACTCCGCACACAGGCACGGGACGATCACTATAGCTGAACTCTTGATCGACCGCCGTCTGTCAACCATGCTAGACAGCATGCAGACAGGGCCCCGGGCAAGTCTGTGGTATTGTATTCTGTAGTTATGCTTGTATAAACTAGGTGGCGCTAGGCATGCGCCCTACCTGGTCAGCTGACTCGCACATCTGTATATATATTCATCATTGAACATAATAAATGAGAGTTGGTCGAAGTTGTGGTGGCGGGTGCTTGACGTGGTGGTGCTCCGGCTGCTCCGGGCAGTCGGACCGGGCAGTTCCCCAACGGTACGGGATACAACAGTTGGCGACGAGTGGTGAAGTAACCGAAGCAATGAGCCTGCATCAACCGCCCGAGTTCCTGCCGACGCCCGGGAAGCCCGCCATTCCTTGGACGCAGTGGCACCGCCTTTTCAAGAACTATCTCCTGGCGTCCGGGAGCGACGCTCACCCACCTGCGCGCCGTAAAGCTTTGCTGCTACACTGTTTGGGTGTGGAAGGCCAACGCTTGTACTACGCGTTGCCGGAGGAGAAATCGTCGACGCCGCCTACAGAAGGAAAGGAAGGAAGCGGTACGAGCGACGAGTACGATGCAGCGGTGGCTACGTTGGACGCTTACTTCACTTCTAAAACGAACGTCGTCGTGGAGCGGCATCGGTTCGGACAACGCACCCAACTGCCCGGGGAGACTGCAACAGCGTTCGTCACGGCGTTGCGTGAGCTGGCATTAAGTTGCGACTTCGGTAAGCAGGTTGACGATTTTATTCGTGACCAACTTGTAGCGAAAACGTGCAACCCTGTTCTTCGGGAACGCTTACTGCTTGAAGGCACTTCGCTCACTCTTGAACGCGCACTGGCTATTGCAAACAGTATCGAAGAAGCCACGAAATACTCACTTGAGCTGCAGTCATCGGCTGCGAGCGTTCAAAAGGTCGAAAAACATCGGATGCCATGCCGCTCAGAAACGCAGTTACCGCGTTCGCAGCAGCCGAAGTCCTGTTTCCGTTGCGGGTCTTCAGGGCATCTTGCAGATTCCAAGACATGCAAGGCGCGGGGTAAAACTTGCAGCAAATGTGGCAAACGAGGACATTTTCAGCGTGTCTGTAGAAGCGGCATGCCTGACGAAAGGGCCCTTGCTGTCCGAGAAGTCGACACCTGCAGTGCATCCGGCGATCTCAACGTGTTGCTTCTCGACCGGCAGTGCAAAGGAGGGATACACACAGAAGTCTTCGTACAAGATGTTCCTATACGTTTCCTCGTAGACACGGGTTCTGCTGTCTCCATTCTGTCGAACGCCACGTATTCAAGGTTGAAACGCTTCCCTTTGCAGCCAACATCAGCGTCACTCTACGATTTCTCTCGCCGCAGAATAACCATCGAGGGGTGTTTCACGGCGCCAGTCATCTTCCAGGATCGGCAGGCCGACATTCTCTTCTACGTCGTCAAGGACGGTACTGACATTCTCGGCATCGACGCTGTCGAAACGCTGCGTCTGCAAATCAACGGTACGTCATTGCAATGCACCCATATTACGCAAGCGCCAGAAGGCCTTGACCGTGAACTGTTTTGCCAGTTTCCGCACTTGTTTGATGGCAAGTTAGGGCTTGCAACAAATTTTGTCCATAAGGTCAAGATAAGAGAAGGAATCACGCCTGTTGTTGCTAAGTTGCGGCGTTTGCCATTTTCAATGCGAGACCGAGTACGCGAAGAGCTGCAGCGCCTTGAGCAAGAAGATGTCATAGAAAAGATTGACACGTCTGAATGGGTGTCTCCAATCGTAGTAGTAGCAAAGAAAAACGGCAAGATAAGAATTTGTGTCGATCTGCGCGAACCAAACAAAGCGATTGTCGTTGACAAATTTCCACTGCCGCACACGGAAGAAATATTGCACAAACTTCATGGCGCAAATTACTTTTCAAAGATTGATTTAGCAGCTGCATATCACCAAGTTCTGCTAAGCCCTGAAAGCAGGGAACTGACTACCTTCATAACCGATAGTGGACTGTACAGATTCAAGCGCGTCTGTTTCGGTCTTGCATCAGCACCGTCTGCGTTTCAGAAAATGATGGCCACTATTTTGCAGAACTGCAAAAACACTTTGTGCTACATAGATGATGTCATTGTGTACGGAAGCACACGTGAAGAGCACTTCAAGAATTTCAAACAAGTTTTGCACTTGATTGCAAAGGCTGGATTGAAGTTGAATGACAAATGCATTTTTAATGTGCAAGAAGTCGACTTCCTTGGTCACAGGATCAGTCACAAGGGAATACGCCCTTTACAAAGTAACATTGACGCCATCAAGGCTGTGCCAGCCCCAACAAATGTCGGTACTCTGCGCTCATTCTTGGGCATGGTAGGCTACTACGCCAAATTTATACCTGACTATGCGGTGGTTGTCGAGCCTCTTCGAGAGTTGCTACGTAAGAATGCCACATTCACATGGAACCCTGCAAGACAAGCTTGTTTCGAGCAACTGAAATGTTCCCTGGCCACAAGATGTTTACAGCTATTTGATCCTGCGGGTGACATTATTGTCACTACGGATGCCTCATCCATTGGCTTGGGAGCAGTGTTGCAACAGACAAGGAATGATGAACTGGTGACGATTGCTTTTGCTTCTCGCAGGCTTACTTCACAGGAACAGAAGTATTCTGTAGGGGAATTGGAAGCCCTTGCTTGCTTGTGGGCATGCGAATATTGGAGAGTGTACCTTTGGGGTCGTTCATTCATATTACGTACCGATCGCCAGGCTCTGGTCACACTCCTTAGTACAAAGGGAGTAGGTCGCCGACCGTTCCGGATTGCGAGGTGGCACGCCAGGCTGTTGGCATACAACTTCACGATTGAATTTCACAAGGGTGACAAGAATACTGTTGCTGATGCTCTTTCAAGGATGCCCCTTCCAGGTCGTGTGGAGGAAGAGGAAGAAGAGACTGTTTGTGTTGTCTCAACATGCATTACTCATGAAGAGTTTGTCATTGAAACGATGCAGGACCCGTTGCTGCAGCAGGTTATAAAGTGGGTGACATCGGCATGGCCCGCAGTGAAGATGTTGCCTGCCGAAGCAGTTCCGTTCTACCGGGTGCAAACTGAGCTCTCAGTCGTTGGAGACCTCCTGCTTCGTGGTGACAAATTTGTAGTACCTTCGTCCCTCGTAGCACGGCTTCTTGACGCAGCCCACGAGTCTCATCCGGGAATAACGAGGACAAAGCAGCGACTACGTGAGCAATACTGGTGGCCTGCTATGTGCAAGCAAGTAGAACAATTCATTGCATCCTGCGCGGTATGCCAATCTGTTGACAAGTCTGCAAAACCCGTGACACCACCTCTGCAGCCAGTTGCATTCCCATCTGCACCATGGCAGAAGCTAGGCATCGATATTGTGGGCCCTTTTTCCGAAGTGCCGGCAGATTGCCGTTTTGCCATTACAGCCATCGATTACTACAGCAAGTGGCCTGAGGCTTGTTTCTCAGCAAGGGTGACAACTGCAACAGTCATCTCCTTTCTGCGAAGCATCTTCAGCAGGGAAGGATATCCAGACGAGATTGTGAGTGATCATGGTGCTCAGTTTACAGCCTTGGAGTTTGACAGTTTCCTCAAAGAACGTGGCATCGCTCATACGTATTCGGCAGTCTATCATCCGCAAGCTAACGGGCAGGTAGAGAGGTTTAATCGAGTACTCAAAGAGTACGTTCAAGTCTGCGCACAAGAACATCGGCCTTTGAAGGAAGCTATCACCGAATACCTGGGAGTCTACCGTTTCACACCGCATGCGACCACAGGAGTGAAGCCTTCCGTCCTTCTTCACGGCCGTCATCCCAGAACAAAACTTGATCTTGTAGGAGCGCCAGGTAAAGAGTTTTTTCAAGATCCGCAGGCAGCGATGAAGTCCATCCACAGCAGAGTAGCACAAAGGCAACAAGCAAGTAAGACTTACACTGACCGTCGACGAGCTGCAAAGTACTCTCCATTAACAACAGGTCAACCGGTGAGAGTCAAGTTGCCTGGTCACGTGCCTAAGGGCGCTCTGAGCTACTCGAGTCCATTCACCATTGTGGACCAATGTGGTCAAGATACCTACAAGCTCAATGATGGCCGCACATGGAATCGGAGTCGGCTGGTACCTTGCCCCCAACCAGTTCCACCACCTACAGTTCCGAAAAGTTGTTCGCCTGAATCAGCAAAACCACTTGGCGAACCACAGCAGGAGAACCACGACCCACCCCAGCAGCCATCTGTTCAGACGCCAGTTGAAGGGACGTTCCAGGACTGAGGCATTCGACGAGACAAAGAAGACCACCAGTGTGGTTTAAAGACTATGTAAGACATTGAGTGTTTATTGTGTTTTTCCAGTGTTAGTTGCTAAGTCTTTTGAGGGGGAATAATGTGGTATTGTATTCTGTAGTTATGTTTGTATAAACTAGGTGGCGCTAGGCATGCGCCCTATCTGGTCAGCTGACTCGCACATCTGTATATATATTCATCATTGAACATAATAAATGAGAGTTGGTCGAAGTTGTGGTGGCGGGTGCTTGACGTGGTGGTGCTCCGGCTGCTCCGGGCAGTCGGACCGAGCAGTTCCCCAACGGTACGGGATACAACAAAGTCTTATCAAGCAGGACCACTGCCGGTGCCGCGGTCACTCAAGCCTGAAGACCCTGTGCTTGCAAGCAACTATTGCCAGGGGATTAGCGTCTTTGAAGAAGACGAAGACCTAGTGGGTGGATACGTGTCTGCTTCTAGGTCTGTGTTTTCGGTTTTCGCTGTCTTCTCGTGTGTGGCGTGGGTCGGACAGTGCCCTCCGTGAGACCGAATGCTGACGACGCCCCTGCGGAGAAATTCCCGGCACGGCGGGCGCATTCTCAAGTGAGAAAACCCAACCGGAACCCTCAGGGGCAAGCTAGGCTTAGCTCGGCGCTGCCGAGCGAGGCCGCGCTACGCGTCTGCATGGATTCTGCGTTGTCGACGACGGCTACGCGGATGCCCGCTGTGTTGCCACCTGACGCAGCCTCCACGTCCACGCAATCGTCAGCGCCTCTGGGCCTCCAGCCTGCGCCGTCTTCCGATGCTACGACTTTGGCCTGTGACATGGACTGCTCTACCGCCTCCGTGCCCGTGGCACTCCCTCAAGAAACTGTGCCCGTCGCGCCAGTTCAGTATTCCCACCAAGGGCCGTCACCAGCGTCTGAGCCTCGTCCACAGATGCCTCCCGTGAGTCAAGGCTCTCTTCCGCCTGCTGCGAACTCGTTCCGCGTTACCATCAAGCCTACATTGCGCTTTGATATGACTGCCATCCCTGCCCGGAATGTTCAAGCCACAATTGACCATGCCCTTGGCTCGAACTACTGCGGGTTTGTCGTCCATCGCCCATCGAACACCATCACGGTAAACTTGTCATCCTTGATGGACGCCCAGAAACTCTGCGCAGTTACGCGGATCCCCCTGGATGACAGCAAGCATGTCCCGGTGCAAATATATTTTGCATCTGGTCCTGACACACTCCGCTGCATGGTTTATCATGTCGACAGCACGAGCCCTCCCGAGGAGGTGCGCGCAAATATTCGCTGCTCAACTCATGTTGTACTGCAAGCACGGCCTATGGGTCGCCGGGGCTCATACCTGCTCATCCTGCAAGGCCCGTTGACTTTCCCGAAGTACCTTACCTACTACGGTGCGATCGTCAAACCACAGCCCTTCCGACCTCGTCGTATTTTTTGCTATCACTGCCACAGAGAAGGACATATGCAAAATACCTGCCCTAATCCAGCAGCTGTGGCCGACATGAATGAACCAACAGCTCATTGTGCCCTGTGCAAATCGCCGGACCATGACATTCGCTCCCCCGCTTGTCCAAAGAAGAAGCAAGCGAAGAAATTTCACAAGTCGCCTGCAAAAATGGATGTTCCTACAAGTAATCGCTTTGCAGCTCTCGCATGTGACGACAACGACTTCCCTGAACTTCCTTTATCTGAGCCTGCTGCTCACCATACGTCTCCTCGCCAGCGTACATATGCACAAGCGGCTCACCTTCCCGGATCAAATGGTACGCCCAAACGTCCAGTGCATCCATCACATGTGGCTACCACAGATGAAGACACAGCTTTAGACAATGCAATCGCGGAGGCTCGCCGCCGACTAGACGAACTCACCCAGCGCCGGGAACAGCGTCGTTCTCAATCCTCTCGAAGAATTCTCATAACTCGGGAGCAATCATCAGAGGAATCACCTAGGGTAAGCACTGGCCCACAATCAGGTGGACAAGATATTAGCGCTGATGAAGCAGGTGACATCCCTCATCGTGGAAGCTCTTCGGCCTCGTCATGGATAGCGCATCATCATCGGTGGTGGTGCAGTGGAACTGTCGAGGTTTCGCTAATAAGGCCTCTGAAGTGAACATCCGCCTTCGCGACGGAAAGCTGAGGGCATGGGCGTTCCTACTGCAAGAGCATAATGCACTCCCACGCCTTTCAGGTTTCTGCGCATACCATTCACCATCTATCCCTGATCGCCGTTGCACCGCCTCCTCCCTCAGCCCAGGTAAATCTGCAATTTATATTCACAGTTCAGTTCCGCACACACCGCTCGACCTTTCACGGTGGTGCAACACACGTCAAGAGGTTGTCGCCCTTCTCGTAAAACCTGCACGCACACCCCTTATTCTAGTTTCTTTTTATAGTCGTCCTGGCTCCGCATCTCCCAATCTGGGATGGGTTCGTTTTCTACGTTCTACCAACTCGGGTATCCCTATTCTAGTTGGTGGTGACTTCAACGGCGCACACACTGCGTGGGGTTACCCATCGGATTCCTCAAGGGGTTCACACATCCAAGGGAGCTTTTCAGATCATTCCTTTCAACTTTTAAACCACCCGAATACTTCTACCCGCCCACGAGGTGGCCCGTATTCACCTGATTTGACTTGGTGGTTAGGCCCCGGTAACCCTCGTTGGGCTGTTGATTCTGATACTTGGGGTAGCGATCACAGCCCTATTTTTATCTCCCTCACGCCTACGCGTCTACGGAAAATACGCCGCACTGTACGAATAACATCATGGGATTCTGTACGCGCAGACAATCATTTATCTACATTCAACCCCTCTTCAGCATTGTCTACTCTATCTGCTGTTCTCGCTACTCACACTATTACCACTACTGTAAATGAAGACGACCCAAACCCGGACATACATCTGTTGAATCTGTGGGCTCTTCGTCGCCAGGCGGATCTTTACGCTACTCGTCACCCCGATGACCCTTCGGCTCTTCCTACTCTTCACCGCGCTACCGCACGGTCGCGGCGCTATGCAAAGCGGCTAGGCAGGCAACGCTGGGCTGCATGGTGTGCCCGCCTGTCCTCTACGCAGGGCAATCGACATCTTTGGAGAGTGTTTCATGCCATGGAGCGCCCTTCTCAT
>JARKHS020027424.1:0-76249 GCA_030143305.2 Amblyomma americanum | reverse complement strand
CATAAATTGAAGGACAGAGGTGAGGATTATTAACGACCTGGTATTACTGAATCAATGACCATACCTTTACAACCCGACACCACAAAGAAGAAAAAAACTAAATGTGAGGTCCACATTCTAGCCCTTATTGACGCTGGTAAAGCATTTGACTCCTATGGTCTGCTAAGCACAACGAGCGTTGGCAAATGCATACTTTCGCCCCCTCTTTGCTCTTGCTCGAGCTCAATCTTTAATAATAGGCATTTTGAAATACAAGAGCGCCTTTTTAGGTGTAGCATTGTGAGTGGTGTATACATCAGAATACTGCTAGGACATGGTGACCACAAGGTTGATTAACGAATATTGAATATACTGAACTTTGTAACTAATAATCCTAGGTTGTTAAATCACATAATTGAACACCAAAGCAGCACCCTTTCTTCGGAAACAAACGTTCTAACGCGGCACCTGGGCGTACGACCACCGGGCTAAGTAAGGCCGGCGGCTGTGGTTTTGGCACTGATCAGTAGATGTTCTAGGTGCGGCGCCTACATCGGGCGCGTCATAATATTCCTCTTCGTCTGATGAATAGTCGACGTTGCTGAAGCCATCGGGCAAAGACAGCGGACCTTTATTCACAATGTTCCTAAGACTGCGCAAGACTCGCGGTCGTTCAGGATTCCCCACAGGTTCGGTCCAGAAGCGAACTCCTCTGCTATGAGCGCGAGGAACCGAAGTTTGGGGAAGAAGGGCTGCATGAGCGTTCGGAGCTCAGGCTCTCTGTCGACGGCAGCAGCTCTGCGCAGACGCTTTTCCTGTGCCGATCTGTGGCGGGCTCGAAAGACCAAAATATTGGGCACGTCAGCGACGTTCTCCATGAGTTAATTGGCCGTGCAGTCCGAACAGCATGCGAACGCTTCTGAGAACAGCACTTTGGGGCTATCTGCAAGCAGGAGATCCAATGCAGAGAGGTCCCTGTGATTTTCGCCCATAGTGAAAGCGTGGTCCAAAACCGGGCACACGTCCTCCGGCTCTATGTTGCACTTCACGTAAGCGATGCACTTTTCTGCGAGTTCCAGCACCAGGTACTTGACAGCTGCGCTTCGAGTGCACTGGGCCAGGTGGAATGCTTCCGCTTCAAGCTGACCACTGTAGAACTACCTGCACCGACAGCAATGCATTTCAAATTTCTGCATCTTCAAGATTTGTTAAGCCGCTTCAAGCTTTCAGAATAATTGTGCTGAAGTTCAGCTTTCCATTTCATTTCTGACAATGACCGACTATAATGCGAATGACGCAAAACTTAGCAATGCCCAAAACAAGCCATTCGAGCCGAAACTGTTTCTGCATAATAGCATAGTCAGCCGGTCTCGACAGCGTCTTTTAAAAGGTAGTAGTAGTAGTAAAGACTTTTATTCGACCATAAGTTATAGGCCGAGCATGTCGACCGCCTGGGCGACCAGAAGCCGCTGTTCTTCTTCCCCTTCAGCGCCAAGCCAGTCGAGCCAGGTGGTGATGGATAGAAAGGGTGGGGGGAAGGAACCCGACTGCTGAGCAGCCGGGCAATAGAAGAGGCAATGGGCCAGGTCCGCATAGATGCAGGGGCAGTTGGGACAGGAAGGGTCCGATCGATAGCGATAGAGGAAGAGGCGGGACGGGGTGATAACTGCATTCAACTGAATGTGCCGAAGAAGGCGAGACTCCGGCACCGTGAGTGATGGATGAGGAGGAGGGTAAAGGCGTTTGTCGAGGCGGAGCTCAAGGTAGACCTCTTTTATGGTGAGGCGAAGGGTGAGCCTCCCACCGTCCTCCGAGGGCTTGGGCCAGGGGATCAACAAGGTAAAACAGCCAAAGCAAGGTGCCTCGAAAGTTTTGATGGACATTATTTACAGTTTGTCAGTACCAGAGTGCTGAAGATGTTCCAGAACTTTTGACCTGATGCCGTAAGCGATAATCCTGTTTGCTCGAGGTAAGAACATCACCAATGATTTTACTTTGTTTCCGCGCTCTATTTTCTTCATGATTTCGGCACTTGGGGCAGCTATTCTTCAAGCATATACAAACTGCGCGGTGGCTTAGGAAAGAATATGATTGCGCTAGGCATGAGAAAAACGCAATCGCTTTAGGATGCTATACGTTTACCATCCCAACAATCGCGGCACATTTCACACCACATAGCTGTTGATCAACTGTAAAATAACTTGTGTGAACGCACCGAAGAAGGCCATGAGCCCCTTCCGAGTGCAAGTCAGTGATGACTACCCTTTCTTCTTTGGGAAAGTCTTCATAGAACATGGCTTTGAACACCTTGTTCTGGAGAGCCAAGATCATTCGGTGCGCCTTGAATGACCTCCGCAGGCCAGAAAAGTGGGCACAATCCACGACGATCTTTACGTCGGCTATGTACTCACTAAGTAATTTTTCAAAAGATAACAAATTGAAGGACAGGTGAGGATTATTAACGACCTGGTATTACTGAATCAATGACCATACCTTTACAACCCAACACCACAAAGAAGAAAAAAACTAAATGTGAGGTCCACATTCTAGCCCTTATTGATGCTGGTAAAGCATTTGACTCCTATGGTCTGCTAAGCACAACGAGCGTTGGCAAATGCATACTTTCGCCCCCTCTTTGCTCTTGCTCGAGCTCAATCTTTAATAATAGGCATTTTGAAATACAAGAGCGCCTTTTTAGGTGTAGCATTGTGAGTGGTGTATACATCAGAATACTGCTAGGACATGGTGACCACAAGGTTGATTAAGGAATATTGAATATACTGAACTTTGTAACTAATAATCCTAGGTTGTTAAATCACATAATTGAACACCAAAGCAGCACCCTTTCTTCGGAAACAAACGTTCTAACGCGGCACCTGGGCGTACCACCACCGGGCTAAGTAAGGCCGGCGGCTGTGGTTTTGGCACTGATCAGTAGATGTTCTAGGTGCGGCGCCTACATCGGGCGCGTCATATTATTCCTCTTCGTCTGATGAATAGTCGACGTTGCTGAAGCCATCGGGCAAAGACAGCGGACCTTTATTCACAATGTTCCTAAGACTGCGCAAGCCTCGCGGTCGTTCAGGATTCCCCACAGGTTCGGTCCAGAAGCGAACTCCTCTGCTATGAGCGCGAGGAACCGAAGTTTGGGGAAGAACGGCTGCATGAGTGTTCGGAGCTCAGGCTCTCTGTCGACGGCAGCAGCTCTGCGCAGACGCTTCTCCTGTGCCGATCTGTGGCGGGCTCGAAAGACCAAAATATCGGGCACGTCAGCGACGTTCTCCATGAGTTAATTGGCCGTGCAGTCCGAACAGCATGCGAACGCTTCTGAGAACAGCACTTTGGGGCTATCTGCAAGCAGGAGATCCAATGCAGAGAGGTCCCTGTGATTTTCGCCCATAGTGAAAGCGTAGTCCAAAACCGGGCACACGTCCTCCGGCTCTATGTTGCACTTCACGTAAGCGATGCACTTTTCTGCGAGTTCCAGCACCAGGTACTTGACAGCTGCGCTTCGAGTGCACTGGGCCTGGTGGAATGCTTCCGCTTCAAGCTGACCACTGTAGAACTACCTGCACCGACAGCAATGCATTTCAAATTTCTGCATCTTCAAAATTTGTGAAGCCGCTTCAAACTTTCAGAATAATTGTGCTGAAGTTCAGCTTTCCATTTCATTTCTGACAATGACCGACTATAATGCGAATGACGCAAAACTTAGCAATGCCCAAAACAAGCCATTCGAGCCGAAACTGTTTCTGCATAATAGCATAGTCAGCCGGTCTCGACAGCGTCTTTTAAAAGGTAAAACAGCCAAAGCAAGGTGCCTCGAAAGTTTTGATGGACATTTTTTACAGTTTGTCAGTACCAGAGTGCTGAAGATGTTCCAGAACTTTTGACCCGATGCCGTAAGCGATAATCCTGTTTGCTCGAGGTAAGAACATCACCAATGATTTTACTTTGTTTCCGCGCTATATTTTCTTCATGATTTCGGCACTTGGGGCAGCTATTCTTCAAGCATATACAAACTGCGCGGTGGCTTAGGAAAGAATATGATTACGCTAGGCATGAGAAAAACGCAATCGCTTTAGGATGCTATACGTTTACCATCCCAACAATCGCGGCACATTTCACACCACATAGCTGTTGATCAACTGTAAAATAACTTGTGTGAACGCACCGAAGAAGGCCATGAGCCCCTTCCGAGTGCAAGTCAGTGATGACTACCCTTTCTTCTTTGGGAAAATCTTCATAGAACATGGCTTTGAACACCTTGTTCTGGAGAGCCAAGATCATTCGGTGCGCCTTGAATGACCTCCGCAGGCCAGAAAAGTGGGCACAATCCACGACGATCTCTACGTCGGCTATGTACTCACTAAGTAATTTTTCAAAAGATAACATAAATTGAAGGACAGAGGTGAGGATTATTAACGACCTGGTATTACTGAATCAATGACCATACCTTTACAACCCGACACCACAAAGAAGAAAAAAACTAAATGTGAGGTCCACATTCTAGCCCTTATTGACGCTGGTAAAGCATTTGACTCCTATGGTCTGCTAAGCACAACGAGCGTTGGCAAATGCATACTTTCGCCCCCTCTTTGCTCTTGCTCGAGCTCAATCTTTAATAATAGGCATTTTGAAATACAAGAGCGCCTTTTTAGCTGTAGCATTGTGAGTGGTGTATACATCAGAATACTGCTAGGACATGGTGACCACAAGGTTGATTAACGAATATTGAATATACTGAACTTTGTAACTAATAATCCTAGGTTGTTAAATCACATAATTGAACACCAAAGCAGCACCCTTTCTTCGGAAACAAACGTTCTAACGCGGCACCTGGGCGTATCACCACCGGGCTAAGTAAGGCCGGCGGCTGTGGTTTTGGCACTGATCAGTAGATGTTCTAGGTGCGGCGCCTACATCGGGCGCGTCATAATATTCCTCTTCGTCTGATGAATAGTCGACGTTGCTGAAGCCATCGGGCAAAGACAGCGGACCTTTATTCACAATGTTCCTAAGACTGCGCAAGCCTCGCGGTCGTTCAGGATTCCCCACAGGTTCGGTCCAGAAGCGAACTCCTCTGCTATGAGCGCGAGGAACCGAAGTTTGGGGAAGAAGGGCTGCATGAGCGTTCGGAGCTCAGGCTCTCTGTCGACGGCAGCAGCTCTGCGCAGACGCTTTTCCTGTGCCGATCTGTGGCGGGCTCGAAAGACCAAAATATCGGGCACGTCAGCGACGTTCTCCATGAGTTAATTGGCCGTGCAGTCCGAACAGCATGCGAACGCTTCTGAGAACAGCACTTTGGGGCTATCTGCAAGCAGGAGATCCAATGCAGAGAGGTCCCTGTGATTTTCGCCCATAGTGAAAGCGTGGTCCAAAACCGGGCACACGTCCTCCGGCTCTATGTTGCACTTCACGTAAGCGATGCACTTTTCTGCGAGTTCCAGCACCAGGTACTTGACAGCTGCGCTTCGAGTGCACTGGGCCAGGTGGAATGCTTCCGCTTCAAGCTGACCACTGTAGAACTACCTGCACCGACAGCAATGCATTTCAAATTTCTGCATCTTCAAAACTTGTTAAGCCGCTTCAAACTTTCAGAATAATTGTGCTGAAGTTCAGCTTTCCATTTCATTTCTGACAATGACCGACTATAATGCGAATGACGCAAAACTTAGCAATGCCCAAAACAAGCCATTCGAGCCGAAACTGTTTCTGCATAATAGCATAGTCAGCCGGTCTCGACAGCGTCTTTTAAAAGGTAGTAGTAGTAGTAAAGACTTTTATTCGACCATAAGTTATAGGCCGAGCATGTCGACCGCCTGGGCGACCAGAAGCCGCTGTTCTTCTTCCCCTTCAGCGCCAAGCCAGTCGAGCCAGGTGGTGATGGATAGAAAGGGTGGGGGGAAGGAACCCGACTGCTGAGCAGCCGGGCAATAGAAGAGGCAATGGGCCAGGTCCGCATAGATGCAGGGGCAGTTGGGACAGGAAGGGTCCGATCGATAGCGATAGAGGAAGAGGCGGGACGGGGTGATAACTGCATTCAACTGAATGTGCCGAAGAAGGCGAGACTCCGGCACCGTGAGTGATGGATGAGGAGGAGGGTAAAGGCGTTTGTCGAGGCGGAGCTCAAGGTAGACCTCTTTTATGGTGCGGCGAAGGGTGAGCCTCCCACCGTCCTCCGAGGGCTTGGGCCAGGGGATCAACAAGGTAAAACAGCCAAAGCAAGGTGCCTCGAAAGTTTTGATGGACATTATTTACAGTTTGTCAGTACCAGAGTGCTGAAGATGTTCCAGAACTTTTGACCTGATGCCGTAAGCGATAATCCTGTTTGCTCGAGGTAAGAACATCACCAATGATTTTACTTTGTTTCCGCATTATATTTTCTTCATGATTTCGGCACTTGGGGCAGCTATTCTTCAAGCATATACAAACTGCGCGGTGGCTTAGGAAAGAATATGATTGCGCTAGGCATGAGAAAAACGCAATCGCTTTAGGATGCTATACGTTTACCATCCCAACAATCGCGGCACATTTCACACCACATAGCTGTTGATCAACTGTAAAATAACTTGTGTGAACGCACCGAAGAAGGCCATGAGCCCCTTCCGAGTGCAAGTCAGTGATGACTACCCTTTCTTCTTTGGGAAAATCTTCATAGAACATGGCTTTGAACACCTTGTTCTGGAGAGCCAAGATCATTCGGTGCGCCTTGAATGACCTCCGCAGGCCAGAAAAGTGGGCACAATCCACGACGATCTCTACGTCGGCTATGTACTCACTAAGTAATTTTTCAAAAGATAACATAAATTGAAGGACAGAGGTGAGGAATATTAACGACCTGGTATTACTGAATCAATGACCATACCTTTACAACCCGACACCACAAAGAAGAAAAAAACTAAATGTGAGGTCCACATTCTAGCCCTTATTGACGCTGGTAAAGCATTTGACTCCTATGGTCTGCTAAGCACAACGAGCGTTGGCAAATGCATACTTTCGCCCCCTCTTTGCTCTTGCTCGAGCTCAATCTTTAATAATAGGCATTTTGAAATACAAGAGCGCCTTTTTAGCTGTAGCATTGTGAGTGGTGTATACATCAGAATACTGCTAGGACATGGTGACCACAAGGTTGATTAACGAATATTGAATATACTGAACTTTGTAACTAATAATCCTAGGTTGTTAAATCACATAATTGAACACCAAAGCAGCACCCTTTCTTCGGAAACAAACGTTCTAACGCGCCACCTGGGCGTACCACCACCGGGCTAAGTAAGGCCGGCGGCTGTGGTTTTGGCACTGATCAGTAGATGTTCTAGGTGCGGCGCCTACATCGGGCGCGTCATAATATTCCTCTTCGTCTGATGAATAGTCGACGTTGCTGAAGCCATCGGGCAAAGACAGCGGACCTTTATTCACAATGTTCCTAAGACTGCGCAAGCCTCGTGGTCGTTCAGGATTCCCCACAGGTTCGGTCCAGAAGCGAACTCCTCTGCTATGAGCGCGAGGAACCGAAGTTTGGGGAAGAAGGGCTGCATGAGCGTTCGGAGCTCAGGCTCTCTGTCGACGGCAGCAGCTCTGCGCAGACGCTTTTCCTGTGCCGATCTGTGGCGGGCTCGAAAGACCAAAATATCGGGCACGTCAGCGACGTTCTCCATGAGTTAATTGGCCGTGCAGTCCGAACAGCATGCGAACGCTTCTGAGAACAGCACTTTGGGGCTATCTGCAAGCAGGAGATCCAATGCAGAGAGGTCCCTGTGATTTTCGCCCATAGTGAAAGCGTGGTCCAAAACCGGGCACACGTCCTCCGGCTCTATGTTGCACTTCAAGTAAGCGATGCACTTTTCTGCGAGTTCCAGCACCAGGTACTTGACAGCTGCGCTTCGAGTGCACTGGGCCAGGTGGAATGCTTCCGCTTCAAGCTGACCACTGTAGAACTACCTGCACCGACAGCAATGCATTTCAAATTTCTGCATCTTCAAAATTTGTTAAGCCGCTTCAAACTTTCAGAATAATTGTGCTGAAGTTCAGCTTTCCATTTCATTTCTGACAATGACCGACTATAATGCGAATGACGCAAAACTTAGCAATGCTCAAAACAAGCCATTCGAGCCGAAACTGTTTCTGCATAATAGCATAGTCAGCCGGTCTCGACAGCGTCTTTTAAAAGGTAGTAGTAGTAGTAAAGACTTTTATTCGACCATAAGTTATAGGCCGAGCATGTCGACCGCCTGGGCGACCAGAAGCCGCTGTTCTTCTTCCCCTTCAGCGCCAAGCCAGTCGAGCCAGGTGGTGATGGATAGAAAGGGTGGGGGGAAGGAACCCGACTGCTGAGCAGCCGGGCAATAGAAGAGGCAATGGGCCAGGTCCGCATAGATGCAGGGGCAGTTGGGACAGGAAGGGTCCGATCGATAGCGATAGAGGAAGAGGCGGGACGGGGTGATAACTGCATTCAACTGAATGTGCCGAAGAAGGCGAGACTCCGGCACCGTGAGTGATGGATGAGGAGGAGGGTAAAAGCGTTTGTCGAGGCGGAGCTCAAGGTAGACCTCTTTTATGGTGCGGCGAAGGGTGAGCCTCCCACCGTCCTCCGAGGGCTTGGGCCAGGGGATCAACAAGGTAAAACAGCCAAAGCAAGGTGCCTCGAAAGTTTTGATGGACATTATTTACAGTTTGTCAGTACCAGAGTGCTGAAGATGTTCCAGAACTTTTGACCTGATGCCGTAAGCGATAATCCTGTTTGCTCGAGGTAAGAACATCACCAATGATTTTACTTTGTTTCCGCATTATATTTTCTTCATGATTTCGGCACTTGGGGAAGCTATTCTTCAAGCATATACAAACTGCGCGGTGGCTTAGGAAAGAATATGATTGCGCTAGGCATGAGAAAAACGCAATCGCTTTAGGATGCTATACGTTTACCATCCCAACAATCGCGGCACATTTCACACCACATAGCTGTTGATCAACTGTAAAATAACTTGTGTGAACGCACCGAAGAAGGCCATGAGCCCCTTCCGAGTGCAAGTCAGTGATGACTACCCTTTCTTCTTTGGGAAAGTCTTCATAGAACATGGCTTTGAACACCTTGTTCTGGAGAGCCAAGATCATTCGGTGCGCCTTGAATGACCTCCGCAGGCCAGAAAAGTGGGCACAATCCACGACGATCTCTACGTCGGCTATGTACTCACTAAGTAATTTTTCAAAAGATAACATAAATTGAAGGACAGAGGTTAGGATTATTAACGACCTGGTATTACTGAATCAATGACCATACCTTTACAACCCGACACCACAAAGAAGAAAAAAACTAAATGTGAGGCCCACATTCTAGCCCTTATTGACGCTGGTAAAGCATTTGACTCCTATGGTCTGCTAAGCACAACGAGCGTTGGCAAATGCATACTTTCGCCCCCTCTTTGCTCTTGCTCGAGCTCAATCTTTAATAATAGGCATTTTGAAATACAAGAGCGCCTTTTTAGGTGTAGCATTGTGAGTGGTGTATACATCAGAATACTGCTAGGACATGGTGACCACAAGGTTGATTAACGAATATTGAATATACTGAACTTTGTAACTATTAATCCTAGGTTGTTAAATCACATAATTGAACACCAAAGCAGCACCCTTTCTTCGGAAACAGACAAACGTTCTAACGCGGCACCTGGGCGTATCACCACCGGGCTAAGTAAGGCCGGCGGCTGTGGTTTTGGCACTGATCAGTAGATGTTCTAGGTGCGGCGCCTACATCGGGCGCGTCATATTATTCCTCTTCGTCTGATGAATAGTCGACGTTGCTGAAGCCATCGGGCAAAGACAGCGGACCTTTATTCACAATGTTCCTAAGACTGCGCAAGCCTCGCGGTCGTTCAGGATTCCCCACAGGTTCGGTCCAGAAGCGAACTCCTCTATGAGCGCGAGGAACCGAAGTTTGGGGAAGAAGGGCTGCATGAGCGTTCGGAGCTCAGGCTCTCTGTCGACGGCAGCAGCTCTGCGCAGACGCTTCTCCTGTGCCGATCTGTGGCGGGCTCGAAAGACCAAAATATCGGGCACGTCAGTGACGTTCTCCATGAGTTAATTGGCCGTGCAGTCCGAACAGCATGCGAACGCTTCTGAGAACAGCACTTTGGGGCTATCTGCAAGCAGGAGATCCAATGCAGAGAGGTCCCTGTGATTTTCGCCCATAGTGAAAGCGTAGTCCAAAACCGGGCACACGTCCTCCGGCTCTATGTTGCACTTCACGTAAGCGATGCACTTTTCTGCGAGTTCCAGCACCAGGTACTTAACAGCTGCGCTTCGAGTGCACTGGGCCAGGTGGAATGCTTCCGGTTCAAGCTGACCACTGTAGAACTACCTGCACCGACAGCAATGCATTTCAAATTTCTGCATCTTCAAAATTTGTGAAGCCGCTTCAAACTTTCAGAATAATTGTGCTGAAGTTCAGCTTTCCATTTCATTTCTGACAATGACCGACTATAATGC
Source organism: Amblyomma americanum (assembly GCA_030143305.2). Classification (NCBI taxonomy): domain Eukaryota; kingdom Metazoa; phylum Arthropoda; class Arachnida; order Ixodida; family Ixodidae; genus Amblyomma; species Amblyomma americanum. Next base: position 65,785 of record JARKHS020027424.1, on the reverse strand, counting down.
GAATGACGCAAAACTTAGCAATGCCCAAAACAAGCCATTCGAGCCGAAACTGTTTCTGCATAATAGCATAGTCAGCCGGTCTCGACAGCGTCTTTTAAAAGGTAAAACAGCCAAAGCAAGGTGCCTCGAAAGTTTTGATGGACATTTTTTACAGTTTGTCAGTACCAGAGTGCTGAAGATGTTCTAGAACTTTTGACCCGATGCCGTAAGCGATAATCCTGTTTGCTCGAGGTAAGAACATCACCAATGATTTTACTTTGTTTCCGCGTTATATTTTCTTCATGATTTCGGCACTTGGGGCAGCTATTCTTCAAGCATATACAAACTGCGCGGTGGCTTAGGAAAGAATATGATTGCGCTAGGCATGTGAAAACGCAATCGCTTTAGGATGCTATACGTTTACCATCCCAACAATCGCGGCACATTTCACACCACATAGCTGTAGATAAACTGTAAAATAACTTGTGTGAACGCACCGAAGAAGGCCATGAGCCCCTTCCGAGTGCAAGTCAGTGATGACTACCCTTTCTTCTTTGGGAAAATCTTCATAGAACATGGCTTTGAACACCTTGTTCTGGAGAGCCAAGATCATTCGGTGCGCCTTGAATGACCTCCGCAGGCCAGAAAAGTGGGCACAATCCACGACGATCTCTACGTCGGCTATGTACTCACTAAGTAATTTTTCAAAAGATAACATAAATTGAAGGACAGAGGTGAGGATTATTAACGACCTGGTATTACTGAATCAATGACCATACCTTTACAACCCGACACCACAAAGAAGAAAAAAACTAAATGTGAGGTCCACATTCTAGCCCTTATTGACGCTGGTAAAGCATTTGACTCCTATGGTCTGCTAAGCACAACGAGCGTTGGCAAATGCATACTTTCGCCCCCTCTTTGCTCTTGCTCGAGCTCAATCTTTAATAATAGGCATTTTGAAATACAAGAGCGCCTTTTTAAGTGTAGCATTGTGAGTGGTGTATACATCAGAATACTGCTAGGACATGGTGACCACAAGGTTGATTAACGAATATTGAATATACTGAACTTTGTAACTATTAATCCTAGGTTGTTAAATCACATAATTGAACACCTAAGCAGCACCCTTTCTTCGGAAACAGGCAAACGTTCTAACGCGGCACCTGGGCGTATCACCACCGGGCTAAGTAAGGCCGGCGGCTGTGGTTTTGGCACTGATCAGTAGATGTTCTAGGTGCGGCGCCTACATCGGGCGCGTCATATTATTGCTCTTCGTCTGATGAATAGTCGACGTTGCTGAAGCCGTCGGGCAAAGACAGCGGACCTTTATTCACAATGTTGCTAAGACTGCGCAAGCCTCGCGGTCGTTCAGGATTCCCCGCAGGTTCGGTCCAGAAGCGAACTCCTCTGCTATGAGCGCGAGGAACCGAAGTTTGGGGAAGAAGGGCTGCATGAGCGTTCGGAGCTCAGGCTCTCTGTCGACGGCAGCAGCTCTGCGCAGACGCTTCTCCTGTGCCGATCTGTGGCGGGCTCGAAAGACCAAAATATCGGGCACGTCAGCGACGTTCTCCATGAGTTAATTGGCCGTGCAGTCCGAACAGCATGCGAACGCTTCTGAGAACAGCACTTTGGGGCTCAAGATGCGAAGCGCTACCACCGTGGTACACTCTTCCCACAGTGTGTGACGTCACACTAACACGCCTCAGGAAAACTTGTACACCACACGACCAGATAATACAAGAATATCTAGGACTACAAGAAAAATACAGAAATTTACACTCCATTTTATACTGACGGGTCAAAAACTCATGCTCATGTAGGAAGCGCAGTAATACAAGGAAAAAATGAAAATGCAGTACGACTTCCCTCATGTGCTACAGTTTTCACCGCGGAGTGTTATGCTATTAGTGTTGCGGTGCAGAAAATAACAAATGAAAACATCAAAAACAGCATCATCTATACAGATTCACTGAGCGTCCTTACAGCATTAAACTCTAAAAATGCCACGGAGCCACTGATTGGAAGCATCATACATAATATAGTAAAGGTTACAACACAAAAACATGTTATAAAATTGTGCTGGGTTCCCAGTCACGTTGGCATTCAGGACAATGAGAGAGCCGACATGTGTGCTGCACAAACCAGAACCATGGAAATAAAACACGTGAATTTGCCTCCTAGGGATTACATGAAGTTAGTGCATAGCAGACTAAGAGACAAGTGGCAAGCTTCTTGGGAAAATGAAGGACACAACAAGCTGCATACCATAAAGCCCATTATAAAAGAATGGAAATCATGCCACCATAAAGAGCGTTTTATCGAAGTAATTTTATGTCGTTTACGCATAGGTCACACACACATCACCCATAACTTCTTATTAACAAAAAAAGACAAACTTGTGTGTGAAATGTGTGGTGAAGAGCTCACAGTAAATCACATTTTAATTTCTTGTTCGCATCTCGAAGAACTTAGACAAAAAGTTTTTACGGTATTTTACAATGAACACATTCCATTTCATCCCGCATTGCTTTTAGGCGAGCAAACACTCGTCGAATTTTCACTTGTTTGTAACTTTCTAAAGAAAGCCAGTGTTTTAAATCTATTATAATGTAACCTCTGTACACTTGACATAGCATCATCTAACCTTGTGTTTGGCGCATGATAGCCATAGTTGCTTATGCGCCATAAAACCCCATACAACAACAAAAGCACTTTGGGGCTATCTGCAAGCAGGAGATCCAATGCAGAGAGGTCCCTGTGATTTTCGCCCATAGTGAAAGCGTAGTCCAAAACCGGGTACACGTCCTCCGGCTCTATGTTGCACTTCACGTAAGCGATGCACTTTTCTGCGAGTTCCAGCACCAGGTACTTGACAGCTGCGCTTCGAGTGCACTGGGCCTGGTGGAATGCTTCCGCTTCAAGCTGACCACTGTAGAACTACCTGCACCGACAGCAATGCATTTCAAATTTCTGCATCTTCAAAATTTGTGAAGCCGCTTCAAACTTTCAGAATAATTGTGCTGAAGTTCAGCTTTCGATTTCATTTCTGACAATGACCGACTATAATGCGAATGACGCAAAACTTAGCAATGCCCAAAACAAGCCATTTGAGCCGAAACTGTTTCTGCATAATAGCATAGTCAGCCGGTCTCGACAGCGTCTTTTAAAAGGTAAAACAGCCAAAGCAAGGTGCCTCGAAAGTTTTGATGGACATTTTTTACAGTTTGTCAGTACCAGAGTGCTGAAGATGTTCTAGAACTTTTGACCCGATGCCGTAAGCGATAATCCTGTTTGCTCGAGGTAAGAACATCACCAATGATTTTACTTTGTTTCCGCATTATATTTTCTTCATGATTTCGGCACTTGGGGCAGCTATTCTTCAAGCATATACAAACTGCGCGGTGGCTTAGGAAAGAATATGATTGCGCTAGGCATGAGAAAAACGCAATCGCTTTAGGATGCTATACGTTTACCATCCCAACAATCGCGGCACATTTCACACCACATAGCTGTTGATGAACTGTAAAATAACTTGTGTGAACGCACCGAAGAAGGCCATGAGCCCCTTCCGAGTGCAAGTCAGTGATGACTACCCTTTCTTCTTTGGGAAAGTCTTCATAGAACATGGCTTTGAACACCTTGTTCTGGAGAGCCAAGATCATTCGGTGCGCCTTGAATGACCTCCGCAGGCCAGAAAAGTGGGCACAATCCACGACGATCTCTACGTCGGCTATGTACTCACTAAGTAATTTTTCAAAAGATAACATAAATTGAAGGACAGAGGTGAGGATTAATAACGACCTGGTATTACTGAATCAATGACCATACCTTTACAACCCGACACCACAAAGAAGAAAAAAACTAAATGTGAGGTCCACATTCTAGCCCTTATTGACGCTGGTAAAGCATTTGACTCCTATGGTCTGCTAAGCACAACGAGCGTTGGCAAATGCATACTTTCGCCCCCTCTTTGCTCTTGCTCGAGCTCAATCTTTAATAATAGGCATTTTGAAATACAAGAGCGCCTTTTTAGGTGTAGCATTGTGAGTGGTGTATACATCAGAATACTGCTAGGACATGGTGACCACAAGGTTGATTAACGAATATTGAATATACTGAACTTTGTAACTATTAATCCTAGGTTGTTAAATCACATAACTGAACACCAAAGCAGCACCCTTTCTTCGGAAACAGACAAACGTTCGAACGGGGACCTCGATGCATTACCGCCGGGCTAAGTAACGCTGGCAGCTGTGGCTTTGGCACTGATCAGTAGGCGTTCTAGGTGAGCATGAGAAGCCTGCCCACCGCGCCAAGCGGCAGTTGAATTAATCGTTAGAGGCTGCTCGCTAAGAACAACCTCGATCGCCACCCAACCCAAGCAACCTAAATCCCACTGATGGCAGAACCTGCCATAGAAGGGCGGTGCTTCGCTTGACAGCTGCACCACTGTAGTAGGGGTGCCAGGAAGACTAGCAGGGATCTATGAATCTAGAGAATTACCAATTCCACATTTATGGACATTAACCTATTATCGCTATACGAAGAAGTGCCATCGCTTTAAGAACTATAGATGTGAGCACCGCAACCGAAATGAACACCGAACTACTGGCGCACCTAATTCGCAGTCGGCCTAACTATGCAAATCGACCATCCCTTTTAGTCTCACTATTGCGGGTCGTCCATGTCCACTTCCTAGCAAGAATAGGTCTCCACCTATTCTTTCTTGAATATTTTCTTCATTGCTGGTATAACGTCGGCTTAAAACGCGGGAACATGCTTGAGAATAAAGCGCATCGTCTACAACTTTAGCGCAACGAGACGACACAGACCTGAGTTGACATGGCTTCGTATGTTCTGTTCTGTGTGTAGCGATGTCCTGTTGTCTGCTTGTGTCGTCCCACTGCAATGCAAAGGACCCGTCTTTTTGAGATGTCTTACCTGAAGACTTCGCTGGTGTCCTCAAGCAGATGACAGAGCATCAACAAGGCATTGTCGTGGAGAAAGACGAGAAAGCCGAAAAGACGAATTACCAAGGTGAAAAGGGAAGCTGAAACGTCATGCTGATGTCCCATTTCGTGCACTGCCAAAGACTTGACTTCCAGGACTTGGTAGCTTACTTCCGGGCACGAATTTCGGGTGCCCGATGTGCCATCCAGCTCCCAAGTGGAGATTGGTGATCCGAGCTGCATGACAAAAAGTGTGCCGGAGTCACGTGTTTCGCAAGGCTTGGGAGTCTCTGGACGATGGCGCAGCCAGTGGGAGTAGTGCTCTCTGCTCATGCGCAGCGTTCCAGTATCGACGGAGACCAGGATAGGCGCGTCGTCTGCTTCCCACAGACCACAGAACTGCGAGACCAAGTATTTCGTTGTTCTAGCGTGCGCTGCAAGTTCAAGGCACGTTCTTGAGGTTTGTACTTAAGCAGCGGCGGGGGAGAAGGCTGAGATGGGAGTCGGCTGCTTCTACGGTGATCGGAACTGAATACGCGCTTAGGCAGTGAGCATTGTCAAAATCGCATGGATGGCTTTGCAAAAACAACAGTGACGTAGTACGTAGCATCCCCCCTCCCCCCCGCTTTTCGATGCTTTTGTTTTCTTTTCAGGTACATTTGTTTCAGAGGGGAATGCACTCAGTTCCGCTTCCCTCCAGCATCGCACGCTACCTAGCCGAAACTTTGGAAAACAAATAATCGGTACACTTTGTAGACCAAGACCAAGAACATGGCTCGCTGCATTGTCCTTATCTTAAGCTGGACTATTCTCGTTAGCCTCCACGTTTCTGCCTCGTAGGTGAGTACGTATAAGATACAGCTGTTGTACACTTTTCTGTTGAGGGATATTGGTAAACTGCTATTCTTATCCTTATTATTTCCCTCTCATGATCCGGATCACCTCTCACTACCTGCCATAAGTAGACGTATTCCTTTACAACTTCCAGGCTCTCGCTGCCAATTGTGAACTGCTGTTCCCTTGCGAGATTGTTGAACATTACTTTGGTTTTCTGCATGTGTATTTTTAGACACAGCATTCTGCTGTGCCTGTCTAACTCATTGATCATGATTTGCAGTTCATCTCCTGTCATCTCCTGAGTGACTCAGCAAGGCAATTTCATCTGCGAATCAGATTATTTAGGTATGCTCCATTAGCCCATTAGCTCTTATCCGCAACTGTTCCCAATTCAGGTCTCGGAATACCTCCCGTAAACAAGCGGTGAATAGCATTAGCGAGATCGTGTCTCCATGCCTGACGCCTTTCGTAATTGGAGTTTGTTTGCTTACTTTAGGGGGAACTACGGTAGCTGCGCAGTTGCTATGTGCATATATCTTCCAGTATTTTGACATAAGGCTCTTCTGCACCCTGATTCCGGAATGCCTCGGTGAAATGCCTTCTCCTATTCAATGAATGCTATATATAGGGGTTAGTTATATTCTGCCCATTCCTCTATCATCTGATTGATATTGTGAATATGATCTATTGTGGAATATTCTGTACGAAAGCGTGCCTGATTGTTTCGTTGATTGAGGTCTAAGCTTGCCCTCAATCTGTTAGCGATTGCCCTAGTAAGTGCCTTGTAGGCAACCGACAGTAAGCTGATTGGTCTGTAATTTTTCAAGTCGTTGATGTCTCTTTTTTTATGAACTAAGATAATGTTTGCGCTCTTCCAAGCTTCTGGTACGGTCAACGCCATAAGGCATTGTGCTTACAGGGTGGCTAGTGTTTAAAGCATAATCTCCACTCCGCCTTTCAACATGTCTGCTGTTACCTGATCCTCACCAGCTGCTTTTCCCCATCGCATTGCTCCTAAGGCCTTTTTACCTTGTCTTTCGTATCTGGCGGGATGACGCATTACAGTGCGCTATTGTCTCTCTCATTAACGTTCTGATTACATTGGTTACTGTATAGATTTCCGTAGAGCGCTTCGGCTACTGTAACTATCATACCATATAGCTAATGACATTGCCCTGCTTGTCTGTTAACGCATACATCAGGTTTTTACCTATGCCTAGCTTCCTCTTCGCCGCTTTTAGGCAACCTTCGTTCTTTCCAGTATGTTCGGTTCTCTATATTAAACTTATAATAAAGAAGGCAGTAAAGAAGGTATTCATGGGCCGTAAATTATTTCTATCTGCAAAATCTGCTAATAATTATCCTCTGCTATTTCTAGAAGCTATCCCATAGTCGCCTACCGCTTGGTCGCCAGTCTACTTCTTGCCCACCTTCGCTTTGAAGCCGCCCATCAGTACATTTTACTGTGATTTTACTTGTTAATTGCGGATTCCATGTCTTCATTGAAGCTGTCAATGCTCTCGTCACCATGGCTGCATGTAGGCGCAATGGCCTGCACGACCTTCACCTTGTACCTCTTAAGCCTAATCATGATAGCTGCTACGCTCACGTTAATACTGTAGATCTTCTCTACGTCGCCTGCTATATCCTGATTAATGAGGAAACCCACACCTAGTTCTCGATTATTTGCTAATCCGCGTTAGTACAGTATGTGCCCGCTCTTTAGCAGTGTATACGCCTCACCTGTCCTCCTAACTTCACTGAGCCTGTAGCGGCGCTAGCATCGCCAGCGGCACTGATGATGAAGTTGGCGTGACCTGCCTCCCGCAGACCAGCCCTGTGACATCCCTATGACGCTGCAAGCCCCATGACATCCAATTTAATGCCCGCTAGTTCCTCGAACAGCACTGCTAGGCTACGTTCTGTGAACAAACCATTTAACACTATTCGTTACTAATGGGCTAGTAAGGTGTTCCTCGAACAGCACTGCTAGGCTACGTTCTGTGAACAAACCATTTAACACTATTCGTTACTAATGGGCTAGTAAGGCTTTTCCTTCGAGTGACGTTTCTTGCATTGATTTTGGTTTTTTTGAAACCATATAAGCGCTCTGGTTCTTATTGCTTCTAGCTGAACTGAGTCATATATTTGCAAAGCAAAGTTTTGCAGCTATAGTGCACTGAGTGCGTCTTACCAACCATTCAGATTAGGGGTTCCTGTCAGTGGTATCTAGAGGTAAACGTTGGTGATGGTAGTTCCTGTAATCGCATTCGAAGGTATTGAATGAAACTAAAGGTACTCGCTGTTACTACCTTCAAGGGTAGTAAATGCTACTGAAGGTAGCTCGTGTTACTACTTTCAGCGGTAGTAAATGTTACTAAAGATAGTCCTTGTACACTCTAAAAAAAAAGGTAGTTGCAGTTACTAACTTTTAGGGTAGTAACTGCTTGTCACATATGTTACTACCTAGGTAGTAACTGTAGGTAGTAACTGCAAGGTAGTGGTTGTTGAGGTAGTAACAGGAACTACGCTATGTAACAGTTACTACCCTTGGGGTAGTAAGTAGAGCTACCTTTAATGTAGTAACGGCAACTACCTATAGTGGCATTTACTACTTCTGGAGGTAGTAACAGGTACTACCTTAAGTAACAGTTACTACCCTTGGGGTAGTAAGTAGAGCTACCTTTAATGTAGTAACGGCAACTACCTATAGTGGCATTTACTACCTCTGGAGGTAGTATCGGGAACTACTTTTAGGAATACTTACTATACCCTGGATAGTAGTGATCGCAACCACCTTTTGCAAACAGCTCTGCTTTGTTGTTGATGAGGCAACCACCAGCCTGAATGTTGGCTAACAAAAGTTACAAGCAATATGAAGCAATGGGCTTATATGGCTGCTCCAAAAAGAACCAAACAAATTTTCTTGAAACGATGCAATGTTTATTTCTTGCTGGAATGGCTTAATCGGCTTTTTCCAGCAAAGCAATCGCCCGCAGCGTGACTGGCTTCAGGGGCATTGATTTTAGGCCACAGAAATGCTCTAAAACAGCAAAGGTGTTCTTGTTTTTTTTTGGAGTATTCGATGTTCATGACCCAATATATTTCCATGACTGTGGCGAATCCACTTATCACATCTATTGCTTCCACTTTCATGTTTTCGAATGTTACACACACATTTGTTGCAGTATGCGGCTTGTCATTCATGACAATGGAAGGGTAGCTGTCCTGTAATCAAATGGAATTTATAGAAAACAAGGCACTTTCAAGCAAGCCAAAAACCAAACAGGAAATCAAGTAAATCTTACCGGTCCTCTTAGGTAGAATGCCTCCTCTTTCACTAAGTGTGGTAGGAGTTGAAGTACGCCAACAGCAAAGCAATCTGTGCGCAAGGAAAAGGAAATTCGTAGAAGCGGACAATTACAGAAACAAGAAAATAAAATGCAAGAAATTAGAATGAATAAACAAATTTCTCAAAACGTACATTTCTTTGCGTCACCTTCACTGTCAGCAATTGCCTTTTGTACCTCACTGAAAATTTTTTGTGCTGTGCGTGATGTTTTAAGGATGCTGAACAATCTTTGTCCATGACCATTTATGAAGCCAAGTAACTTTCGTTCGAAGTCAACCTTGCAGATTTCCATGAACTCCTGGTGAATCTGAAAGTTATGAATGAAAACAGCCACAAGTTAACAGTACAGTCTCAACGGATTGACAATTCAAAGCAAGCAGAGAGAGAACCTAATCAAATAAAACCCCGGTGCTGCAAAATTCAACACTGGGATATTTAGTCACTGTAATTATACATCACCATCACAACACCCCACAAGGGCACCTTGTGTAACGAGGTGTTGGTGCTTGGCGCCACCACGGACCCTTAGCCCCCATACTGAAGCTGTCATCCGTACCGTGGCGATAGGTTGAAAGGTGGAGGGAAGAAACCTTGAACGGTGGTGGTCGAGGAAGTGGTCAATCCTCGGCCGATGGGCTCCTCGTCTGTCTACCAGGGGGGAGTCCCGGGACCTTCCTCTGTGTATAAGGGTGAATCAGAGGCGACAAAGTATTTGGAACCCTTAGCCAGTACATGCCGTATGGAAAAATTTTCAAAAAACTCTGATCGGCTCCCAAAAAGGAGTCGCACCGATGCGAAACAATTGATGCCACAGAAACCAGAAACGTTTCCGAAGTTTTTCATGGTTCACTCAAACACTGATGAACCGGTAGCCAACCTGTCTGCATTTGTCATCGCCAACACCCTAAAAAGCTGTGTAGGCAAAAACTACAAAGCAAAAAAGCAGCGAACCGGAGATCTCCTTGTAGAAATAAACACAAAAGAACAGAGCGCGAAACTGATGTCTTTACAGAATCTTGGAGAAATGAGCGTACAGGTAACCCCGCACCGCACCCTGAACCACTCAAAGGGCGTCATATCTGAATATGAACTCCTACAGAGTACGGATGCGGAAATGGAAGAAGAACTAGCTGAACAAGGAGTAATAGCAGCCCGACGAATAACCATCTGGAGAAATAATGCTGAAATCAAGACAAAACACATCGTCCTAACTTTCAATAGTACAACTCTCCCTGATTCCATCCACGCCGCACCCCGCAGGGGGGCGCCTGCAGCTTGCAGGCGTCGCGACGGTGAGTGGCGTCACCGCGGGTTCCCGAGCATCCGCAGGGACATCCCCGCAAGGGGATGATGGTGAACTGTGCATCACCACGGACCCGAGCACCCGCGCCTCGCCGTGCGTGGCATCGCCGTGTCCGGGGAAAAGGGGATCCTGGTGGTTGAGCCGATGCCGAGCGTTTGGACCTTTAAGGCCCCTTGGCAAAGGCAACACACCACTTTGGCCCCAGCTTCCTGCAGACGGCACCTCCGGCCTGACCCGACCGGGGGGAATCGGCAGTCGCCTTTTCCTATCCTCCTCTCCATCTTTCACTTTCCTATCTCTGTCTCACAACTCTTCTATATCCTACTCGCTTCTTGGTTTTTCCTGTTTTCCTGGCGGCGAGGGTTAACCTTGTGTGACCAACTACCCTGAGTTGAGTCATATTTGGTTATAGTTAAGGTGTACAGCTGGCGTGGGCAGGACTTGCTTTCAAGTTCCTGTCCCGTCCCCTTGTTGGACTCCGTGGTGGGTGGCTGGCACCATGACCGAAAAACTAAATTTTTTCATGGCTCCACCCTTATCCAAACCTGATCGCTCTCTAAAAAGAGGGCGGAACGAAGCAGCTGATTTTTTCTCAAAAAAGAGACAAACATTTTCAAAGTTCCACGTAATCCACAGTGAAAGTGACAGAATACAGGCAAGAATAATATCCCCATTCCTTGTGTCAAAATGCTTAACCGATACCTTGGGCCCTGGCTACAAGGTCTCAAAAATGTCCAGCGGCGACTTACTTCTTGAGCTGCGCGACAGCATCCAGTGTTCAAAACTCTCCAACATTGCGTCTATAGGGGACATCTCTGTCTCTGTAACCCCCCACCGATCTCTAAACACAGTCCGAGGTGTAATCTCGGAATCAGACTTTATCCATATCACAGAAGCTGAAATGCTTGAAGGGCTTACCGACCAGAATGTAATCGATGTTCACCGAATCAAGATCCGCAGGGATAACAAAGAAATAGATACCAAACACATGGTCCTCACATTTAATACCAGTACCTTGCCCGAAACGATCGAAGTTGGATACTTGAAAGTCAACGTCAGACATTATATACCCAATCCCCGCCGATGTTTCAACTGTCAAAAGTTTGGCCACGGCTCACAAAGTTGCCGCGGCCGCAAAACCTGCGCGAAATGCGCTTCGAAAGACCAGCATTCTGAGGAATGTGACGCAGCACTGCGCTGCGCAAACTGCGAAGGAGACCATGCAGCGTACTCCAGGGCATGTCCGTCCTGGAAAAAAGAAAAGGAAATAATTACCATAAAGACAAAAGAAAACATTTCATTCAAAGAAGCAAGGAGGCGTTTTGCGCTTACGAACACATTCTCTTTCACAGCAAAACCCAACTTCGCTGATGTGGTGCGCGGGGGCGTAGCACCACACAGCTCTACGGCACCTGCCGAGGCTGCTTTCACAGAGCCAGTGGCAGGGCCATCCACGCCCCAGGCAGGGACAGCGAAGGCTGCTCTGCCACCCTCAAAGCAGGGAGCGCCGGTCCATGGGTCGGCATCCCGCAGGACCTCCCCCCGTCGGGAGAGGCCTGAAACTAACACAACCGCGGGCCCTCCGCGGTTCTCCAGCACCTCGGTTGAGGTGATGGATACAGCACCCACTCCGCCTCCACTACAGAGGCGGAACAGCTCTCTTGAGCGGAAAAAAGACAGGCCCCTCATAACGGGCCCACCACATAAGTAAATCTCCTTTCATTTTCTCTCAAAAACATAAACATGGCTTTTTTAATCCATTGGAATTGTAGAGGACTTATGCGGAATTACAGCGACATAACACATATTTTAGGGTCAATGTTACCCACAGCTTTATGTCTTCAGGAGACCAATCTTGGTCCACAACATGTACATATCCTGAAACATTATAAAACTTTTAGACGCGATCGAGAGCAGGCAAATCGGCTATCGGGAGGCGTCGCGATAGTCGTTCAAAGCGGTGTCCCTGCTCAAGAAATTAAACTCAAAACAAAACTTGAGGCGGTTGCAGTCAGTATCGTAAGCTACAAAACATTAACAATCTGTTCCGTATACATTCCTCCACATTTTATGTTAACACTCCATGATCTACAGCAACTGATCAGAGAACTTCCGGAGCCATATCTGTTACTTGGGGATTTTAATGCTCACTCCTCCCTGTGGGGAAGCGAACGCTGTGACGCTAGAGGTCAAATAATCGAAGATTTTATCCTGACGAATAATGTATGTCTTTTAAATACGAAAAAGGCCACATACTGTTCCCCAACGTCTGGGAAAATGAGCAGTTTAGACCTGTCTTTTTGTTCACCTTCTGTTTTTAGTGATTTTAAGTGGGACGTTTTAGACAACCCGTTTGGGAGTGATCACCTACCAGTTTTTATAAGCCTATCATCCTCACCTGCAGTCACCCCAACCAAACCACGGCGATGGAAGCTACATCTAGCTGATTGGGCGTTGTTTAGAGAAAAGGCCAGATTAGAGGACATTTACTCAGAAACACTTAGCATAGATGAAATCAATGAAATTCTCACAAAATGTATCATCGATGCTGCACGGCTAGCTATTCCCCGGTCCACAGGCGTGGTGCGCCAGAACCACAAGGTATGGTGGACGCGAGAATGTTGGGAAGCCAAAAAACAACAAAATAAGGCCTGGGGTGTATTTCGTAGGTATCCTACTCACGAAAATCTAATAGCTTTCAAAAAGGCAAAAGCTAAAGCCCGATATATACGGCGGAACGCGGAAAAAATGTCTTGGCAAAATTATGTGTCGTCCATAAACAGCTCGGTAACATCAAAAAAACTGTGGGAGCAGGTCAGAAAAGTAAATGGCAGCTATTCCCCATTCACCCTTCCTCTGCTGACGGATCCTGGAATTCAGACAAGTATTAAAGAACAGGCAGACATTTTGGGGCAACATTTTTTTATAGTTTCTAGTTCTTCCCACTATACACAGTCATTCTTAAAATACAAAAACATAACCGAAAAACAAAGACTCCCTACGGCAGGCAGCACAAACGAGCCTTACAATAATTTGATTACACTTCAAGAAATACAGAGAGTACTGTCTATAGGTAAACAAACTGCACCAGGCCCCGACGAAATTCATTATGAAATGCTGTCCCATCTATCTGAGCAATCTGTAGAAGTTCTGTTAAAATTTTTTAACAAAATATGGGTAGTAGGGAAAATACCAGCTGCTTGGAAAAAAGCCATTATTGTTCCATTTCTAAAACCAGGAAAGCCACCAACCTCCCCTAACAGTTACAGGCCTATAACCCTTACAAGCTGTCTTGCCAAATCTTTTGAGAGTGTTATAAATATTAGATTAATGTTTATTCTGGAATCCCGAGAGCTTCTTGATGTCCACCAATGTGGCTTTAAAAAAACATGTTCCACAGTCGACCATTTGGTCCGCCTGGAAAACACAATCCGAGAGGCCTTTATACACAGACAACACTGCCTTTCAGTTTTTTTCGATATGGAGAAGGCATATGACACGACCTGGAGGTTCGGGATTCTTCGCGACCTGGCAGAGCTTGGTATCCGCGGGAGGATGCTGAAATATTTGAGCGACTTTTTATCCAACCGTTCTTTCCAAGTTCGTCTCGGCGCAACCCTCTCAAATAATTTTACTCAGGAAAACGGCGTTCCTCAGGGATGCATTTTAAGTACTACATTGTTCATAGTAAAAATGAATTCTTTAACCAGTATAATTCCACAGTCCATTATGTACTCGGTCTACGTTGATGACCTTCAAATTGCATGCACATCTTCTAGCCTGGCAACTTGTGAGAGACAACTACAACTCACAATAAACAAATTAGCACTTTGGGCAGACAGAAATGGATTTAGGTTTTCTCCACAGAAAACTGTTGCGGTTCTTTTCTCGCTGCAGAGAGGACTGCAGATTAATCCCACCCTCCACTTGAACGACATCACACTTCCAGTAAAACAAGAACACAAATTTTTAGGCTTAACTTTTGACAAAAAGCTAACGTTTCTACCACATATAAACACCCTAAAAAAGAAAGCCACCCAATCCCTGAATATACTTAAAGTACTCTCACGGAAGCGTTGGGGATCCGATAGGAGGTGCCTAATGCACATCTATCGCTCTCTAGTACGCTCTTCGTTAGACTATGGATCCATAGTGTATGGGTCTGCGAGGCCATCATACCTTAAAAAGCTAGATCCAGTACAAAACCTCGGGTTGCGCCTTTCAACTGGTGCTTACAGAACATCACCCATAAATAGCCTTCACGTAGAAGCAAATGAACCGACCCTCACCAACAGGAGAACAATGCTTACCTGTGCATACGTACTGAAAATAAGGTCGCTACCGAAACATCTTTGTTACACCATAGTTACAAAATGCCCATCCAGAACACTGTTCACCAACAAACCTCAAGCTGTAAAACCATTGCTCCTCCGCTTTGAAGAAATATGCCAAGAAATAAACATACTAGATGCACTTCCTGATGTTGCCCAGAGACCCGATAGGTTGCCACCTTGGTACTTGTTTCCTGGTGTATGCGATTTCGCACTGACACACATTCAAAAAAGACATACCCCACTGGAACATATACAGCAAGAGTTTCTTGGAGTAAGCGAAAAATACAAGAATTGCACAGATTTCTACACAGATGGATCTAAGACAGCACTCTATGTAGGGAGCGCGATAGTGCAAGGGAAATGGGAAAAAGTAGTCAGGCTGCCTCAGTGCGCTTCAATATTTACAGCAGAATGCTACGCCATTGCTCTAGCTGTAGAACAAATATTGAAGAAAAACATACAGAACAGTGTTATCTACAGTGACTCCCTCAGCGTAATTACAGCAATAAACCCCAGAAATGCAACTGAACCCTTAATAGGAAACATAATACATAATGTAATACGAGCTGATTCACAAGGACATACAATAAAGTTTTGCTGGGTTCCCAGTCACGTGGGCATCAGCGGAAATGAGAGGGCTGATGCAAGCGCCGCACTTGCCCTTAACGCAAAAATAAAACCAGTAAACATACCGCATAAGGACTGCATCAAGTCAGTCCAGAATAAATTGAGAGAAAAATGGCAGGCCTCTTGGGACAACGAGGTTAACAACAAGCTGCACTTTGTAAAACCTGTCCTGGGTGAATGGAAGACCTGTAGGCACCAGGAACGATTTATTGAAGTAATTTTATGTCGTCTCCGCATTGGACATACACACATTACACATAATTTCTTACTAACGAAACAAGACAAACCTCGTTGTGAAAGATGTGGAGACGAACTAACAATAAACCATATTTTATTCTCTTGTGCAAAACTCGAAAAACTAAGAAATAAGCACTTTACGAAGTTTTATAATGAATACATTCCTTTACACCCAGCGCTGCTTTTAGGCGAAAATGCCATTGTTAACATATCTTCCGTTTTTAGCTTTTTAAAAGAAGCAGATGTTCTTCAGAAACTGTAAACTTTGATCCAGAGCTTTGCTTTAAAATGTGATGCATTTCAGCCATTTTCTCATTCCATGAGAAGAGGGCTGAGGTGGGTATTTTAATGGTTGGGAGCCTCAGGATCCTTGCCCAGCCAAGGATGGCTACTGAGGTTATCTGACCTTCTTGAAAGCGTTTATTTTTAGCCATTTATAAAATTTCTTCTTTCTCTTATTACTACCAGAACGTAATAGCAATTTAAGTCCTCTAAACAACCATGTTTCCTCCCACCTACAGAAAAGTGTCCATATACCTTGAGCCTGGCGCATGATAGCCTTAGCTGCTTATGTGCCATTAAACCCAACACAACACAACACCATCCACGCCGCATACCTCCATTGTAAAGTCCGCCCATACATACCAAATCCGAGACGATGTTTCAAGTGCCAGCGCTTTGGACACAGCATGTTGGCTTGCCGGGGCAAACCCACGTGTGTCACATGCGCAGAAGACGCACATACAGAAGAAAGATGCGAACGCACTCCAAAATGCATCAACTGCAATGGCGCACATGGCGCGTACTCCAGGTCGTGCCCAGTTTGGAAAACAGAAAAACAAGTCATAACTTTGAAGACCACAGAAAACCTGTCCTACTTTGAAGCAAAAAAACGCGTCTCTTTCCAACAGAAAGGGACATACTCCGAAGCGGTGACGCTGGGACCGCCGCCGCCTTCGGTTTCTGTCGGCACACAGGTCGATCCGAAGGACCTGGGGTCGACAACCAAGTCCCCACCACAGAAGTCAATGACACAGTCCACAGGGCTGAAAATTTCGCGGGAAGACCACGCGATCCTCGCCGGAGGCCCTCAGGCCCTACTTTCAGCAGTGGCATCCTCGGCGATAGACACCCAGAACAGCTATGCTGAACTGGACCTGTCGCCCCACCCCTATAAGAAGGCAACTACTGGCCCAAAAGACTCTGCCGCTAGAGCAGGGCCTGGTTCAGCGGTGCCAGCAAAAAAGACGAATGCGAAGGCCACGGGCCATCGCAACCAAGAAGCATCCTCCACGTCCACCGTGGAGGAGATGGATGTCAGCGAAAGTCCGCGGACATCTAAAATACACGCATCCGCGGAATCTCCGCAGAAATCCGGCGCCACGAAAGTGGCGATGGATACAACTCCTAGTTCGCCACCGCTGCAGCGGCGGCGAGACTCCCTAGAGAAAAAAGGGAAACCACGAATCACTGCTCCTGAAAATAAGTGACTTTCCCCAATCCCCAACTTATCACAATGGCATATCTAATACAATGGAACTGTAGAGGTCTACACAGAAACTACACAGACATAACCGATATGCTCAAAACAATGGCACCTACAGCCGTGTGCCTGCAAGAAACGAACCTTGGGCCACAGCACACAAACATCTTAAAAAAATATAATATTTTCCGGAAAGACCGAGAACAAGCTAGCCGACTCTTAGGAGGCGTCGCTATCATTACGCAAAGCGATGTCCCTGCAAGAGAGGTATCATTAAAGACGAACTTAGAAGCGGTCGCAGTAAACATCATTAGCCATAAAACAATAACAATATGTTCTGTGTACATACCACCACACAACACAATTACTATGCATGACCTAGAAGAACTTCTGGGACAGTTGCCTGAGCCATATGTCATAATTGGGGATTTTAACGCACACTCCTCATTCTGGGGAAGTGAGCATACTGATTCCAGGGGTCAGCTCATCGAGGATTTTATTCTTTCAAATAGCATATGTTTAATGAACACTGGAAAAGCAACGTACTGCTGCCCCAGCTCTGGAAAAATGACCTGCCTAGATTTAGCGTTTGCATCACCATCGGTTTTTAATGATTTTATTTGGGATGTTTTAGACGACCCTCGGGGAAGTGATCACTTACCTACAGTTTTAAAGCTAACATCAGCTACATCCATCATCCCTACGAAGCCACGGCGATGGAAAATTCACCTCGCCGATTGGGCACTTTTCAGAACGAAGGCCACACTAGAAAAAGAATATGCCGAAACCCTTACTATAGAAGAACTAAATGAAAAATTTGTCACATGCTTAATATCTGCAGCAATAGAAGCCATCCCACAAACGTCTGAAATTGCACGAAAAACACATAAAGTTTGGTGGTTAAACGAATGCTCATCGGCTAAAAAGCAGCAAAACAAGGCTTGGGGCAACCTTCGCAGATATCCCACTGCAGGAAACTTGCTCATCTTCAAAAGGGCTAGAGCCAAAGCACGATACATCAGACGCAACACAGAAAGGGCATCATGGAAACAGTACATATCCTCCATAAACAGCTCAATAACATCCAAGAAAATGTGGGAGCAGGTGCGGAAATTCACTGGAAATTTTACTCCATTCACATTTCCAATGCTAACAACACCCGGTACTCAAACAACATTAGAAGAACAGGCCAACATATTGGGTGAGCATTTTTCCACAATTTCAAGCTCATCCAACTATACACAAACATTTCAAAAGCACAAAACAATAGTAGAAAAACAAAAACTTCCCTTTGGAACATGCATACACGAAGACTACAATCAGGTTATTACAATGCAGGAACTAAACACAGTACTAACATCCGGTAAAATGACAGCACCAGGCCCAGACAATATACATTATGCCATGTTTGCTCACCTCTCTGAGACTGCCATAGAGGCTCTCCTAAAATTTTTCAATAAAATATGGATGAGTGGAGAAATCCCCCAAGCATGGAAAGAAGCAATCATAGTACGCTTCCTAAAACCTGGCAAGCCACCAACTACTCCCACCAGTTACAGGCCAATAGCACTCACTAGCTGTATAGCAAAATCATTCGAAAGCATTCTAAACATCAGACTAACCTTCATACTTCAGTCCCGGCAACTTTTAGATATACACCAGTGCGGTTTTAAAAAGACATGTTCCACAACCGATCACATCGTTCGCTTTGAGAACACAGTTCGGGAAGCGTTCATCCACAACCAGCACTGTATCGGGGTCTTCTTCGACATGGAGAAGGCATACGATACCACGTGGAGGTTCGGTATCCTCCGTGACCTAGCGGACCTAGGTATCCGCGGCAGGATGCTGAGCTGTTTGAATGACTTCCTAACCAACCGCACGTTCCGAGTCCGCCTAGGTGCAACCTTCTCCAACACTTTTACACAAGAAACTGGCGTACCCCAGGGGTGCATCCTCAGCACGACCTTATTCATCATCAAAATGAACTCAATAGGAAAAGTAATCCCAAAATCCATAATGTACTCTGTTTACGTAGACGACCTCCAAATAGCATGCACGTCATCCAGCATACCCACTTGTGAGCGACAGATACAAATAACAATAAATAAACTGGCTAACTGGGCAGATAGAAACGGATTTAGATTTTCCCCTCAGAAAACAGTAGCGGTTCTGTTCTCTTTGAGACGAGGCCTACAGGCCAACCCCACAATATATCTAAACCAAACCCAATTACCTGTCAAACAAGAGCATAAATTTCTAGGGATAACTTTCGATAAAAAGCTCACTTTCTTGCCACATATAAACACCTTAAAGAAAAAAGCTTCCCAAGCCCTCAATGTGCTAAAACTACTGTCAAGAAAACGCTGGGGATCTGATAGGGCATGCCTATTACATATATATCGTTCTCTGGTTCGCTCTAAGTTAGACTATGGGTGCATAGTATATGGCTCAGCAAGACCGTCCTACATAAAACGACTAGATCCTATCCACAATCTTGGTTTAAGGTTGTCTTCTGGTGCTTACAGAACTTCACCAATAGCAAGTCTGTATGTGGAAACGAATGAACCTTCCTTAGAAGATCGAAGAACTGCACTAACTTGTACATACATCCTCAAAATCCTTTCTCACCCCAAACATCTCTGTTACTCAATCGTCACGAAATGCCCATCCAGAATACTCTTCAACAACAAGCCTCACGCAATTAAGCCGTTGCTCTTGCGCTTCGAAGAAAAATGCCAAGCACTAAACATACTAAATGAAATTAAAAATATTGCCCCAAGATGCGAAGCGCTACCACCGTGGTACACTCTTCCCACAGTGTGTGACGTCACACTAACACGCCTCAGGAAAACTTGTACACCACACGACCAGATAATACAAGAATATCTAGCACTACAAGAAAAATACAGAAATTACACTCCATTTTATACTGACGGGTCAAAAACTCATGCTCATGTAGGAAGCGCAGTAATACAAGGAAAAAATGAAAATGCAGTACGACTTCCCTCATGTGCTACAGTTTTCACCGCGGAGTGTTATGCTATTAGTGTTGCGGTGCAGAAAATAACAAATGAAAACATCAAAAACAGCATCATCTATACAGATTCACTGAGCGTCCTTACAGCATTAAACTCTAAAAATGCCACGGAGCCACTGATTGGAAGCATCATACATAATATAGTAAAGGTCACAACACAAAAACATGTTATAAAATTGTGCTGGGTTCCCAGTCACGTTGGCATTCAGGACAATGAGAGAGCCGACATGTGTGCTGCACAAACCAGAACCATGGAAATAAAACATGTGAATTTGCCTCCTAGGGATTACATGAAGTTAGTGCATAGCAGACTAAGAGACAAGTGGCAAGCTTCTTGGGAAAATGAAGGACACAACAAGCTGCATACCATAAAGCCCATTATAAAAGAATGGAAATCATGCCACCATAAAGAGCGTTTTATCGAAGTAATTTTATGTCGTTTACGCATAGGTCACACACACATCACCCATAACTTCTTATTAACAAAAAAAGACAAACCTGTGTGTGAAATGTGTGGTGAAGAGCTCACAGTAAATCACATTTTAATTTCTTGTTCGCATCTCGAAGAACTTAGACAAAAAGTTTTTACGGTATTTTACAATGAACACATTCCATTTCATCCCGCATTGCTTTTAGGCGAGCAAACACTCGTCGAATTTTCACTTGTTTGTAAGTTTCTAAAGAAAGCCAGTGTTTTAAATCTATTATAATGTAACCTCTGTACACTTGACATAGCATCATCTAACCTTGTGTTTGGCGCATGATAGCCATAGTTGCTTATGCGCCATAAAACCCCATACAACAACAACAACAACAACCATCACAGCACTAACACAGCGTTATAATCATCGAACTATGCCCACTGCAGAATAAAGGAGTCTCCCACTGACTGTGTGACCATTGTCCTGTGCCAACAGTGGACACCCCATAACCAAACACAGTAACACCTCGTTAATTTAGATTTCACGAGATTGGAGGAAATGCCCATCATAATTATGTGTCAGAATTAATGGCAGGGAGAATCAATGAAAATTGTAACGCAGTGTCTCCATCAACATGCTTTTATGTAATGAAAAACTATAAACACCGATTGCTTTGTGTGAGAAATTTCAGTGAAATAACCATGCAGTGCCTGTGATTTTTTGCTTCTGCCCCCAGTGTGTACGATACGTGCTCTTTAAGGGTGTGCAAACAGGCGTGGGAGAAGTGTCGTAGCAAGGTGACCATTAAAGTTCATATGACAGTGCATTTCCACTGCTCCACCATTCAGCAGAACTGCTAAATATGGTGACTGGTTTATGAGAGTTTAATGTCCAGAAGCAACTCGGGTATAAGGGGCGCGCCATAGTGGAAGGCTCCGGATAATTTAAACCAACTGGGATTCGTTAACATGCACAGACAACACGCAGTACACATGCGTCTTGTTTCGGCTCCCCTGAAATGCAAGACACCTGTGTACAGTGCACTGTCAGCGCATGTTGAACAACCCCGGGTGGTCGATACCCAGAGCCCTCCGCTGTATACGGTCTCTTTCATAGCCTGAGTCGCTTTGCGTTGTTAAATCCCCATAAACCAATAACAATATTTAGCAGTTTTGCTGAATGGTGCAGCAGTAGACACACTGCCATATGAACTAATAGTCATCTTTCTACGACACTCTTCCCAAACTCCCTGTTTGCACACCCTCAAAAAGTGCATATCGCACACACTGACGGTATAAAGGAAAGAAATCACGAAACACTGCGATAAGATAGCTCACAGCATGGCCAGTGCTGCACACAGAAAAAAATAAAACAAAAATCAAAAGGGCAGAGTGCAGCACAAAGTAGAAAAAGCATCCCGACATACCACCTCGACTGATATTCATGGGGATGAATACAATGTCTTTACACTCAAGTTATATACACCTGCTACTTATGACATGCTTCTGAGTGACCAGAGTTGGGTGAAACTCAAGAACAACGGGGCAGATGCCCTCCAGCCAGTTGCGTCAACTGTTATGACCTCGCAGTCAACCTTTCTTTTTTAGCAGCACATACGTACATAGAACACAAAAGGATAGAAAGGACTGCGATGAAACAGAGATGCTTAACTTCAACCACAGCTCAAAAAATGATTTTCAGGGTTGCCGCTCACAATTGTCAGCCCACTGTTGGAATTTTGACATTAAAAACAATGCTCCTATGTTTTTGAAGGAACAGTTTTTAATATATTCCACAGTGAGGTTACTCATGAAACACTTGAAGCCGCCAAGATTTCGGGGCCCAAAGGTGATTATGTCAATACATCCGTTTTCCTTTCGATAAAGAGGTCATTCCTTTTTGCTTTTATCTGAGTTTACATTGGTTTCACCAGCATGCTTTACATCCCTCCAATTTATTTTATTGCCACTCACCTTCCCCTTTCGCATTTTAGTCCTCACACCTTCTTTTTAATGTCTAATTTATATTTTTTTAGTGTTTTACCTCTGGTGCCTTCATTTCAAATAATGCCAATTTTACCTTTTAGACAGGTCTATTCTCTGCATTTAGTTTTGTGATTTTTATACAGGAGCATTATTTTATGCATTTCATAATACCAATAACTCTCATGCTTTTACGTAATCTTATACATTCCTACGGACTGAATTTTTTGTGTTGGTTTTCTACTAACAGTTCTTATTTTTTCATAAAATACAAAAAATCCTATTCACACCTGCTGGCCATGTTACCTGTTGGCCTGTTGTATAAAAATAAATCTATTTTCACCGCCACAATTTTCCCCTTTGGTAATGATACTAGGGGCTGGTTGCAGTCTGAATATAGGTGGCAAGTTCTTCTAATTTTGCAAATACTTGGAAATAACTTGCCGCAACACTACATTGACCGTCTCTAACAGATAATATATGCCAGAAGTTAATCGTTCACTGCTATGCACTAATCAAAGCTTGAAGACTGGAAAACTGATATAACACATGATGTTTGAGCATTTTCAATAATCATTTAAAATATTATACTGAATATTGGCGTTGCAGCACCATCATACAAAAGTTGTCATCAAGAAAAAGGCTATTGGAATGTAATCTTCACCAACAACTGTTTAAGGAGCTAAACGTAATTCCTTTAAATGTTGTCTATGATTACAGAACTACCATTTTAGTCCGCCGAACAATTAACACTAACACTCCTTATCCCTCGGCCATATTCATTTTCCCCACCAACCCTCTCAGGTGTTCCTTTTCGGAATAAAGGTTCTAAATATTTCTACTAGTGATGACCGCACCTGCTTAGATGAAGACAAGTTCTTTACTCGAAACGTTGCCTGACAAGCAAAGTTTATCGCTCCCCCTTCCTGCTCATTTTGTTTTGTTTTGTTTTCAAAAATGCAACCTTCTACAATTTATCTCCACATCCTGGTTAGTGCAAGCACTGCTTATGTTTCAACTGAATCTAATGCTTTCTCAATTTATTTAGCCTCTTACAGCAGCAGCTGGTTGTATTTTTCATGTCTCTGAAACCTGAAGGATGGAATGAGTGTTACTGAAGTGTCAGGGCTGGATACTTGTCCAGCAATTCCTCCGTTGATGGACTGTTTATTTTTATCCATTTTCTCCTTGAGGGGAGAGTTGTCTGCATGGAAACTTTCAATTTTTGTATATCTGGATTGCACCGCTTCATTTCCTTTGCCATGAAGTCTACATAAGCAGCTACGACTCCATCAACTTCTTCTACTGTAGTTTCCAAGGTGTCTCTTGGCTTGCAACGAAAATATTTAAAACATTAATACGGTTGAGCACAATATCACGAGTAAGGCCTAGCATAATTTAGGTAACACAGACCTGCTCTTCTAAAATCCTGATTATGATCTATGACCTCGGCAAAACTTGACAACTGGATATCAGTCTGTCTTGTCAGCACTCTGCAGCTTTTGTATTGAGCTTTATGAAGTGCTCTTTCTTTAGTCAAAGCCTAATTCCCTAGAGTACCTCCAATGCATGCCTTTGTAGCTATTGTAATTAACTGCCTAGTCCACAGTTTCCGACCTTGATAGCTTTGGGGAACCGCCCAGAGTTTTTGAAAGGTGCTGCAAGACCTTGTGTTTTTGTTTCTGTCTTGTTTTGCTTGATGTGTGCAAAGTACAGAACCATGCATATGCATTTCCCTTCAAGAAATCCAGAAATAGATCGATGACTGTTGAATATCAGCAGTTACATTGCTGCAGTATGATTTGTGCCAAAAAAGTGATTACCTACAGATCACTGAGCAACCACTGGGCTCGATGGAACTAATTTTGAGAAACTATTTGCTACATTTGAATGGTGCAAAGGAACACACCAACGGGAAGACAATGGAACAGGAAGAGCGTCCCCTTGTTTTCCTGTCTTTGTTCCTTAGTGCCATTTAAATGTAGTATGAACAAGCTAGCCCAACAGCAAGTACTTCTTAAATAGACTCCAGTGCAAAGGCTGACGGGGCCCTTATATAAATGAAGGGTCCTCCTTCAAGGAACGCTAACGGGGAATACTAAGTTAAGCTATACAGAAAAGGTAGCGTTACCTGATAGAAAGTGTTATTTTTACCACACACACAAAAATATTTTATAACCCACAATATTGTGCAAAAGCAAAGCACCCTTGGTGCCACTACTAAGAAAGACCAGCTGCCATGGGTGATGTCAGTACAAGCATTCTTAAGGAATGCTATATCGCTCTCTTGAAGTGTGATCACCATCAAAATAAGAGGAAAGCAGCATGGCGGGCATAGGCAAGAATATGAAGAGTCCTGTACTTGAAACGGCACTGAACAGATGACAGAGAGTAAAGGCTAGATGCGAGCACGAGCACTGAATTGTTCACCTTGCATTCTGTGCACTCAGGCTGCATGTAAGTGTTGCAAGCTCACAACAGCATTCACGCTCTGTTCGGTTTGCTGGGTGCTAGGTGGCCAGTGAAGCGGTTTCGTTCTTCAGCCGTAAAATCGGCTAATGCTTACTGTGGGTGGTATGAAATTGCATGGTTTTGTTTCTTTTTCAACACGTGGTTTTGCAGACACACTCATGCATGCATGTATAACAATGTTAAAGCAGTCGAGAAAGCATCTTCAGAACTATTGTTCCTCGTATGCATGGGAAAAAAAGCCGCTGCTTCAAAGAGGATGAAGACGAGAACTGCACAGGATGAGTGGTAACTTGCAACTAAGGTTTATTGGAAAATAGAGTAAATTGCTGGGCTAGTTGGTTCATAATACGCAACGGTGAAACCAGCGAAATGGACGCAGGACAAGAGCAAGAAGGCACACACACAACACTGCTGGACCTACAGCTGATTTATTATGAGGAATTAAGCCACATTTATACATGCTTCCTGCACGCACGCACACTTTGACAATGTGAGGGAAACTTTAGGTTGACAGGAACTGATACTCCTTTTCAGTGAGCCGCCGCGGTGGCTGAGTGGTTATGGCGCTTGGCTGCTAGCCCGAAAGACGCGTGTTCGACCCCGGCCGCGGCGGCCGAATTTCGATGGAGGTGAAATTCTAGAGGCCCGTGTGCTGTGCAATGTCAGTGCACGTCAAAATTTCCGGAGCCCTTCACTACGGCGTCTCATAGCCTGAGTCGCTTTGGGACGTTAAACCCCCATAAACCATAACCATAAAACCTTTTCAGTGACTATGTATGATTGACGGATCGCTTACGCATATCTGCTTATTTTTCCTGATCAAGAAAACTTCTAGTAGCTCGCGCTCATGTCTTGACTTCTCCCGACCGATAATGCTGACCAGGTGAAACCGAGGGGAACAGTGGCAGTCCTTGATATGCAAGGCTAAATTGCTTCCCATGCCCAAAGTTCTCGTCTTCGTCCTGTTTGAAGTAGCGGCTTTTTTTCTCCACACGTATGTCAGACCAACTGGTCCAAAAGCTGCCTTTGTTGTTCCTCAGTTACACATCGGATGGTATCAGCTATAGCTGTAATATTTGGAGGTCATTGAAAGAGGCCGTTGTACTTTCCTGAACTGCACATAGATCATGATCATAGTGGTGATGATGAAAAGCTAAGCAAAAGCCGATAGTTTGGGTTGCCAAAGCTGGATACGATGTGAATTTCCAAATTATTCAGATCAAATCAAGAAATACCTCATGCAAAAGAGGTATTAAAAAAGAATGAGTCTATGCCATCTTTGCATCAAATTTCAGCACAAAGAAGCTAGCGGTTTAACCGAGAGAAGGCTTTTATAATGCTTGCAGTTGCGAACTTGCTGCATTCAACGGCTCCACGCAGCTTGAGTGCAGCGAATGCCAGGAGAGATTCAGCTTGCAGTTTGAGTCTAGCCTTTCCATCATCTGCTTTGTGCCACTTTAACTACGACACTGTCTGTGTTCGTAGCTATACTCCACTCTCGTTTCGACGGTAACTGCCCTGCCCATTGAGACAATAGGTCCGTTCGATTCGGCCTGCACGACGTGCTCCAGTTCACGTCAGTTCAGATGAAGTGCCGTGCTCATGCAGCGCCAGTTCAGCAGTGCAGACCTAGCGCCGATTCAAAACGAGCGTAAAAGTGCAGATATTGTGCAAGCCTTCTGCTTTTCCTGCTCTCGTTGGACGTCGGTCGCAGTGTTGCTTCGTGTGCGTGTTTTCTGTGCGGAAGAGAAAAAAATGTACTGCGGCTTACTGCATGTTGTGAAGGCAGCTATGGACGTTATCGATTCCGACAGCGACGAAGAGGACTTCGACGACTTGTTCATGATTGCAATGAAGTTAGTGAGGCTACTGAGGAACCGTGGTACTGCGAGGACGTTGTCAACAGATATGAATTCGAGTTCAAGCGTCTTTTCCGTTTTTCAGGGAGCACGTTTGATTCTCTGGTGGGTAGTTTTAAAATATCGCCATTTTTCCCGCACCCAATGGGAGGCCGTCCGCAAATAAGCCCAGAGAAAGCGTGCCTCATCGTTCTGAGTTACTTGGGCACGCAATGCAACATGTACTCTCTAGCAGACCGTTTTGATATTTCTGTGTCCTCTGTGCAAAAGCGCATCGAAAGAGTCGGACTGTTTGAACAACATTAGCTCGTTTGTCATCACCTGGCCGAACCAACAGCAAGAACGAAGCAAGGCTGGCTTAGCAAAAGCCGGTGGCTAGGGACCATGGAATACAACCGGCTGCGTGGACGGTTGCCACATTGAAATCAATAAACCAGCTGTGTCACCACAGTCCTATTATAACCGGAAGAAGTATCCATCTTTGATTCTGCAGGGCATATGTGATGACCGCAAAATGTTCATTGATGTGTTCATCGGTTTCCCGGGCTCGGCACACTACGCTAGGGTTCTTCGTGAGAGTCCATTTTTCGAAGAGGCCGCCGACAAATGCGCCGATGGATACATCATAGCATCACGCATACCTGGTGTTGAGTAGGAGTACCCGTTGTCTGCGCGAACAGGTTGGCCATCTTCACCAATCACAGGAATAATGAACGTGTTAACGCCATTCAACATCGCATACATGCCGCCGTCGTCTGCTGCCATTTTGCTGTCTGCTGCTGAACTACTGCACGAAGTCGGCACTGCCGGCCGAGGAAGTGCAGAGTTTAGCTGAACTAGGCCTGCACGACGCCTGCACTTGCTTGAAACGAACGGTGCCGTGCAGAGGGCGGAAGGCTGCACTCGTGAAACGAATGGCGAAGTGCAGCATGAAGAGAACTAGTTCAGGGAGTGCAGGCGAATCGAATGGACCTAATGACAGTGTATCTCAAGAATGCTTGTACCGTCGTCACCCATGGCGGATGGTTGAATAGTAAGCGGTAGCTCAACGAGTACTTCGCTTTTGTGCAATTTTGTAGGTTACAAAAGTATTGTGTTCAGTGAAAACGACATATTTTATAAACTTTTATAAACCCATCAGCCTAGCCTTAGCGCTCCCCTTCAGTGTCCCTTTAGTAAACAATTCAGCTTGGGAGTCAAGGTGTCCACATGAATGATCGAAATGTGTGGGATTTCACCTCCTAAATCCAGACATGTGCTAGTAAACAGTTTGGGTTGGGGATCAAGGTGTCCACATCAATGATTTGAGATCTGTGGGATTTCGCTTCCCAAAGCCAGATATGGGATAATGAAACAGCATCTATAGCTGCAATCAAGCCTTAATGGGCACAACCGAGTCCCACTTAAGGTAGCGCATTATATACAGCTGCAACATGGTGAATCTTGACAAAAAATTCAATATGCGCATGCCCAAAACTGATCAAAAATCCAATTAACTATGATGGAAGAATGAGTTTTTTCATCTGATGTTCCAGCATACCTCGAATCCACAAAACTCATTTTAAAAACTGAATGGTTCTGTTAACTCTATTTCATGTACATTTTTGCTAAAACAGACTCAGCACAGCCAATGGGACAGTTGCACTGCTAATGAATCCCTTCTATACAGGCTATGTAAGGAAGGTGGCATACCAGGCCCCACAAACCGGTGGCAAAATATATGTGGAACAGGCGAAACACCTACCAGCACGTCAAGTGACCACCTAGGTACACATTGCCAGGATTGTGGTGGTGTTTCAAGCCTAGCAAAGGTACTCCATGACATGGTTCACATGGCCACGAGTGTATAACCTCAGTAGTTGTAATAACAGTCATCGTTTGGCTCTTATTTTTTGCTACCTTCTGTGCAAGGTTTCAAATTAAGCATGAAACACCAACTTGCATGGAATGCAGCTATTTTACAGCTTTGACGTTATTGTACTTTAAGTCTAAGTCAGGTCTGCTCATTATATTTTCTTCACTCATTTCTTTTAGAGATGCATGCCCAACTAGTGGTCTGCACTCATTTGAAGCGCTCCAATTACTTTCATGGCTATGTTTTTTTGTTTCGTTAGTAAAATTAGATGGTAGAAATTGTTTCTTGTTATAAAAGATCTTTACGGGGGCCAATATTGTTACTTCATTACAAAGCCCAATTATTATAATTTTCTTGCCCACTTGTGTGCAATGATCACAGTAAATTTTAACATGCAACTCCCCTTCGCAAACTCAGCGCAACAGAATACTTTACTTTTCAGAGTGTTTTAAATACTAATGTTTAGCTGTAGTTTCACTTACCACGCGGCATTGCTTCTTCAGACCACTTTAGTCTTGGAAGTTCCCCTTCCTTCCAAACTTCTTCCTCGCCTCTTCAACATTAGGATCATTGTCCACGGATTTTCGGATATTGCCCATTTTGTACTTAAATGCAACCCTCCATGAATCGTGTAAAACAGTGCCACTGCATTATAAATTCAAACTGACCGAAATGGCCGCCTAGCAGCCATCAGTCACAAATACAGATTTGCCTTGGAGAAAGGGATGCTAGAGGGCATAGGTTCCACATATGCCTGTGCAGTGGCCACTTGTGCTTACTGTAGGAAAAGTTAAAAGCAGCACTGCCTTGTTCTAGCCAAAGCAGATATGCATGAGCAATCCGAACGCACCTGCTGCCCAGTGCATTATTAGCACTGTACTTAATGCCTGACTCAAGGATGTTTGTGAACAATACGCAGTGCTCTTGATTGATGCTTGTGCATGAGGGGCCCTCAAGCACGCCTGTACGGGCACAAGAAAGTTTACTTCCGCACTTTAAAGGGGCTCTGAAAGGGGCTCTAATAAAGTTGAGATATGCCTGGAATGTTAAAGCACCCCACATCACGAATAATGTCCAGCAAGAATTTTTTTAATGCATTTCACGAAAGCTGAGTTACCTGTAGTCAAAATTTCAATTTCAGCATCTTCGCGCTTTTCCCTCTCCTCTCAGCCCTTTTTGCACGCTGGAAGGTAGGCGCTCCTCCGATTCCTTACCCAGAGCAACGCGGCTTATTGGCCGTGGCCATAGCTGCCCGACGTCTGAAAGAATCTAACCAATAACCATCTCCCAACTGCTATACGCAGGTGCAAGTGACGGAGTACGGTGCGGGCATGGAAAATTCGCTGGAAAGGGCTTACCAGCTTTCGTGCGTGATTGTGGATTCTCTGCTGCATGTAGAAGTGAATTATTTTGGTCAGGTTTTATTGCTAATAAAAACACAATGCAGTGGTTGGGTGAGTTTATGTGCTGTCCTCGGGAGGTGTTTCAGAGCCCCTTTAACTATGGTAGTGCATTTCCCATCAATGGCCAAGAAAATTTTCTTCATGAATAAGTGCAGCAACCTGACACCTCACAATACACTTACACAGAACACTCTGGTATGCCAATTTGTCCATGAGCATGCACAGCAGTGACGTTGCACACGAAAACAAATCCATCCAAGATAAGATTACCTCAAGAAAATGAGCCACCTGTCAAGAAAGAAAGCAGCAAGGGAAATATAGCTTGCTAGATAATCCATGAAAAATATGTAGCAAAAGCAGAAAAAACAAATGCTGACATGACGAAGAAATGAACACAAACCTGTGCATTGCATGCATTGTGCTCCGCCGGTCATTTTATCGCAAATGAATTTTTCTCTCTGCTTTTCAGAAAAAAGATTGTAATCTACCAACCACAAAGCATTTACTCATTTTTTTTTGTTTGAGAAGATGGTTCACTTTATAATTTTATAGTAGGCATCGTTTTCCAAAGTGTTTTTGTGTGCCAATATTACCAATTCCTCATTTAGAGTGACTAGCAAGCAAGCATGGCGATTCATGTACTTACATAACCTGCCCAATCGTATCCCTGAGAACAGGATACTTCAGAACAAGAGCCTTGGCCGCAGGCTCGTAGAATTTTCCAGGGTACCTGTGAGCACATTGCAGGCGTAGCATCAGAACTCGCGCACGCAACAATACTAGGCAATACTTGCCAGTCAATTGTCAGCAAATGTGCCGTGATCCAAGACACTATACGGTTTTTCGTACGACTCGACACTTCTAATGTTGTACCCTCAATGTCTGCCTTGATATCCAGTGGAATAGGAGGCAGTTCATACAGCGGTTGCTGAACAGTGAACTGGTGCTTGTCTGGCTCACTACAACTGGGAGCCAACACCAATGGTCCATCATCAGTACTTAAAAAAAAAAGACAGGGAACAGAATTTGGTGCAACATAAGTGCATTACTACAATGTACCACGTAATAGTTCTAGCATTTAAAGCTGGCCTACTCACCCAGTTTCGAGTGGCAAGTTTTGTTCATCACTGCTGCTACTGCCAACGAGGTTTATTTTATCTCCATCAGAAAATGTGTGCCCCCTCTGGAACCTCGACATATGTGTCGAAACGTGAGTTGTAGGCCTACAACAAAAATTACCTTGTGAATCAGAAGCCACAAACACATGAAAGTGAAGACAACTAATTACACAAATTATTTCACTGCGGGCACGCTGAAACCTTTTAGTTTACCGTCTGTTTGGAAGACTGTGCTGGGCATAAAATAAATTAACTTTTGTAACACAGGCAAAACCCATGTTAACAGAACCTTTCCAGAAGTAACACTAACGAGTGAAAGGCTGCAGATGCCCAAATTCTGAAGGTTGAACAATGCCTGACCCCAGATGCGCATCATATATACTGCAGTTAACAGCATGACAGACATTGTTGTTGCAGGCTCATCTTTTGCTCACAACTAAGATACATGCTCTAATAATTGGGTAATTCTAGGCAAAACGTCTCAGATGCTGTGCTCTACAATATCTGATTTGTTCAAAAGAATTCATGGAAACTAATCCGAATGTGCATAATAGAAGACGAAATTATTTTTGCCAAAAAAATTTATTTGTAGGTGAGCGCAGAAAGATAAGAAACCAGACACTGCTCAATAGTTCACAAACAGTCCAAATTTTTAGTAGTCACTCCAGAAATTTTTAAGCGACATTTGCAGATTCCGGCTTTTTATCAGATTCGGAGCATTTATGCCATACAAAACTGTACGTTCCGAATCTTATTGAAAGCCAGAATCTGTGCAAATGTCATTTAAAAATTTCTGCAGTGGTTTCTAAAAATCTGGATTTTTTAATAATTATTGAGCAGGGCCTGGCTTCTCACCTTTTCGAATGTTGAAACTGCGCTCAATAAATTTTTTTGACAAAAATAATGTAAGCTTTGCTTGCGCACACTGGAATTAGTTTCCATGGATTTTTCTGAACAAATAGGAGATGGTCGAGTGCAACATCTGGGACGTTTGGCGTGGAATGATCCAAATACATTTGGCGCCTATGTCTCAAGGTTAGAAAGCAAATTTTCGACACAGCCTAAAGCCTGTTTCACATGCGAGCGAAAATGCTAGCCAATCCTGCCGCCGTGGCGGAAAAACCTGTTGCGAGTCGTCGAGGCGAAGAGCGGCGAGGTTCCAACAAGTTGTAAATTTTCGCTGCGACGCGCCGCTCAGTTGCTTGCATGTGAACCAGCCACGATATTATGTTGCCCTTGCGTGCATAACCAACTACGGCTGCGACCGCGTGCGCGCGAGGGAGAGCCCCGAAAGCACCGAGCGATTAAAATAGCAGCAATATTTGATGGGAATAACGCGCTACACAAGAAAAAAGACAACTGAAACGTGTCCGCTTCTGTGTGTAGCGCGTTATCCCCATTAAATGTACAACCAACTAGCCCACATTGCTGCCTTGTTAGGAGCAATATATCATATGAAAATAAAATGCACGCACCTCTATTCCGTCGCACTGCAACGAAGCCCATGAATCTGCTAGCATGGCAGCATTGATGACATCCGACTTCTTGCGGTCTCCACAGACGAAGAGAACCTGTTTTCTGCCTTCCCAGGTCACAAGGCATTCAATGGGCGCCGATGACATTGCGTATCGCAGGATAAAGGACAGTAGGCAGTTCGAAAGTACGGCTGAGGTAAACAGTGGTACTCAACAGCAAAAACGAGTCAAAGCACACAGCGAAGCCTTTTTACCATCGCACGCAGGCTGCGGGCGCGCTCCTATTCTCGACACCAGCCGCGATCTGTCGGTGCGCGTGGCGCGGTGGACTGCGGGTCGCGCCGGCGCCGCGCACTCCGACCCCATGGAATTCTTGTGTGAAAACAAGGCCGCCCCTTGCAAGCTCTCGCGAGACAAGCGTTTGCAAGTGGTCCGAGACTCAAATGGCTGGCCTCTTAGTGTGACAGCGACGTAGGCCATCCGCAAGTACATGCTTCAAGATGATTCATAGGTGTCCGCGTTGTCCCTTTTCATCAAAGAGGTTTTGCAAAGTGGTATTGCACATCAGGGACCACCGCTACGATAACAATTTTTCTGTGATGTGCGGTGTGAATGGCTGCGCGAAGACGTACCGGCAGTTTGAGTCTTACCGGAGGCACCTCTATCGTCAGCACCGAAGTTATATGGACCTCGACACATCTGGCGATGCCGCTGTCACTCAACAAAACAGTCCTGTTGTGCTGCGGTCGGATGCTTCGGCAAGTGAGTTGCGGCCGGACGCTTCGGCGAGTGTTGACATGGCGGAAGGCGATGTTTTGAGTGAAAGTGAACTGCTGAGCTCTAGCCTTCTCATGGACGATACCGATGGCGAACAAGAGGTCGTTTCCAGTAGTGCTTTTCCAGTTGGTAGTGCAGCTCTCGACTTCAAGGCGCAAATGAAGAAGCACCTGTGCTTACTTTTCTTCCGCATGACAGAAGTGCACAAGTTGCCACACTCCACAATGGAAAGCATCATTGGTCATATCAAAGTGGGTTTCCGCGATATGTTTCACCTGTTTGCTGCTAAGATTCAGGAAGACATCCATCCTCTGCAGTTCGGAAAGGACATGCACTCGTTGCTTACCTGTGACTTCCTAGACGAGATTTTTGAAGATGTGCTGAGCAAGCACAAGCGAGAGCAGTTCGCCAAAGAATGCCTTCCGTATACAAAACCTGAAGAGCATGTCTTGACTGCTGGAGACACGTTCCAGTACGTACCTGTCACTGGTGTTTTACGTAACCTTATGCTTTCAGAATCCTTTCGCAGTCATTTAAACCCAGACTCATCAACTGCACAATCATCTAAAATATTGCACAGCTTTTGTGATGGCCTGATGTACATGGAAAAGTTGTCGGCCCTCATACAAGATGGATCTCAGTTCACACTGTTCCTTGTTTTTTATTCAGATGAGGTTGAGGTTCTGAACCCGATAGGGCCAAAGCGCGGTGTGCACAAGATGCTTGTTGTACAAACTTGTTGGTAAGCATGGAATTGATGCGATTTTGGGCCCACTTCTCACTGAGTTGTCAGCTTTAAGCACATCTGGTTTTACTGTGCAGCTGTCTACTACCACTGTGAGAGTCAGAGCTTTCCTTGTGGCCTTCTGTGGTGATAACCTGTCCATGAACAGGTTAGGTGGTTTTACTTGTTGTTTCATTAGAGGGCACCCATGCCGTTTTTGCACCGTGGAATTCTCGGAGATGGATACAGTTTTCCACGAAAAAGATGTACAGATACGAGATGCCATTTTGCACAAAAGGCATGTTGAACTTGCAGCTGTAAATCAACCACTAAGTACGGCACTTCATGGGGTGAAAAGTATGTCAACATTGTCAGGTATCAGTTACTTTGATGTGACACAGCAACTGCCACCTGACATCATGCATGATTTGCTTGAAGGATCCATGACTCATGTTCTAAGACAGGTCTTGCAAGGCCTCATCAGTTCTAACGTAATTAGCTATTCAGATCTTGATAGAGTTACTTTGAGTTTGGGCCACAAGACAGGAAAAACAAACCTGAAGCACTCGAAAAATGCTTTGTGAAGAGGGAAGCGGCTTATAAGGGCACTGCATCACAGAAGTGGTGCTTGTTCCGTTTCTTTTCACTTATTTTTGGGGACATTGTTCCGGACTCCGATGAGCACTGGGAAGTGTACCTTCAGCTAAAGAGGGTCGTTGACATAATATTTGCCGACGAAATACCACGTGACCACCTTGCATTGTTTTAAATCTATTATAATATAACCTCTGTACACTTAACATAGCATCATTTAACCTTGTGTTTGGCGCATGATAGCCATAGTTGCTTATGCGCCATAAAACCCCATACAACAACAACACTGAAGCAATACTGGTGCATGCGTTACGAAGCGAAACATCAGTATGTGAAAATGATAGCGTCTCGCAACAGAAATTTCAGAAATATTTCGAAGTCATTTGCAGAACGGCACCAATTGCTTCAGAACTTCCAGCTGTTTGGAGATAATTTAGACGTGGGCATTCAGACAACAAAGGCCAAGCCTCTCAGACAGGAGGACTTAGCCCCATGCACTCATGAAGTCTTCTGTGAAGGTGTTCCTGTCTGGGGAGTTTCTTCTGGAAAGTGTAAATACAAAGTGTTAGATGTAGTGGTCTTGGAGAAAGCCCTGCTGCCCGTTTTTGGACAGATTGTGGGTCTGTATGTGTACTGTGGATCTCTCTTCATTTATGTGAATGTTCTTAGGACTGTGTCATTTCAGTGACACCGCTGGTCTTATGCTGTTTCCAAGACGGCACAAGAGAGAGTTGTACAGCCTGCAGAACTGCAGTCGTCTCAAGTTCTAGACATGTATTTTGGAAGTGAGCTAGTACTGAGGCCAGAAATAATGATCATAGATTGAACTGGCAGCATCATTTGCAGGCTGGCTGTATTTTTTGGTTGGAAATGTGTAGTCTTTCTGACTTCTGAAATAAAGATTAATGTTGCTTGTTAGCCGCCGCGGTGGCTGAGTGGTTACGGCACTCGGCTGCAGGCCCGAAAGACGCGGGTTCGATCCTGGCCGCGGCGGTCGAATTTCGATGGAGGCGAAATTCTAGAGGCCCGTGTACTGTGCGATATCAGTGCACGTTAAAGAACCCCTGGTGGTCAAAATTTCCGGAGCCCTTCACTGCGGCGTCTCTCATAGCCTGAGTCGCTTTGGGACGTTAAACTCCCATAAACCATAAACCACAATGTTGCTTGCATATTGCATTTTCTTAACCACATTTTTTTTTATTCAAGCATACTGCGGTAGCCTCTGAAGAGGCTGTGGCAGGCATTGGGACACAATGCACAGCAGTCAAAACGACCACTCACAGATTATCCGGAGCCCTCCACTACGGCACCTGTCATAGCCCGAGTCGCTTTGGGATGTTAAAGTCTGTAAACCATAATAACCACAAGATGGATTTACAAAAAATTACAATAGTATGTGCAAAAAAATACCACTTAAGGAAAAAAAATTGTGCACAGATGCATCTTCAGTAACGCCAGAAGCACAAGATGAGTAGAAGTCAGGCGCAATAGCTTGAAGTCGGTGAAAAAGTGCAATAAATATAATAACAAGCACATTTCTTGAACATGCGGTATACACAAATAAATTCCATTCAGGTTATTCAAGAAGCAATATCAGTGCCAATGCAAAATACAGTCCTAAAGAAAAACTACCAAGTCAGACAAATATTCTCTAAGAGTACGGCATTTTACAAAATCAGGCAGCGCATTCGCCTCTCATAGGTTAGGGAAAGAAAGGGAACCTAAATGTGTTTTCTTAAATTGGTATTCTGTTAAGTGTCTAGTGGATTTCATTTTTGTAAGTCTATTTTAAAAGGGAATAGATACGTACTGGTGTCAATTGGAAAACTACAACTCAGCAAAAGGAAAAGAAACTTAGTGTGCTAGAATTGTGCTCTTTTGCTCATTATTGGGAGACCGACTTTATTAAGAGCTCTTTCAGTAAGTCATTGCGACTGTACTTATTGTAAATAAATGTCAACACCTTTCGTTGCACGCTTTTAATAGCTTGAGTTTTCTTTTCATATGGGAACCATATGATGACAACATGCTCTAGGACAGAAATTGTCATATATGCGAGCAGTTTAATCAGTGGGGAAACAAACCTCAGGCTGCATCA
Source organism: Amblyomma americanum (assembly GCA_030143305.2). NCBI lineage: Eukaryota > Metazoa > Arthropoda > Arachnida > Ixodida > Ixodidae > Amblyomma > Amblyomma americanum. The sequence goes on along the minus strand of JARKHS020027424.1, from coordinate 28,862 downwards.
AAGGGTGCAAAATATGGAGAGTGCCTTAGATGTAATATATAATATATAAAGCCATAATCTGTACAAATGTCATTTAAAATTTTGTGGAATAATTTCTAAAAATTCCGATTTTTTAATAATCGAGCAGAGCCTTGTTTCTCACCTACTCAAAATGTTCAAACCGCTCACCTCACAAATAATTTTTTTTCAGCATAATATTTTAGGCTTTGATTACGCACATTGGGATTAGTTTCCATTAATTTTTTTGAACAAATTAGAAATTGCCGAGCGTAAAACCTGGGACATTTGGAGTGGAATGCCCCAGAAGCACTATATAGTGTTTTTTTTTTTATCTTGCTGCATGTATGTACTTTAGAAAGGCCTTTGTATCATAAAACATATGGAATCGGGCAGCAAAGCCATCAGGAGTGTTATATATACTATCATTCCATGGTCATGCATGATATTGGGCATTTTCTGTTCAAAGTAGTAACGTTTACTACCTAAGCCATGTTAGTTGCACCCGCATTTACTACCTACGCTTCTTCTGAAGTAGTAGAAAGGTAGTAATGGCAGCAGTTACTACCTATTTACTACCTCTTTCTTTGAGGTAGTAACTAGGTAGTGAAAAGGTAGTACAAAGGTAGTAACAGCGAAAAAGGGTAGTAACTCCTTTTTACTACCTTTTTTTTAAGAGTCTAACTACACTTCTTATATAGTAAGTGATATAAAACATTGCTGTTACTACGTTCGGAGGTATTAGATACTACTGAGGGTAACTTGAAGGTACTACGCTAAGGGTAGTAAATGTTGCTAAACGTAGTTCCTTCGGGCACCTCTGAGTGGCTGCAACATTTACTACCTTGCAGTTGCTACCTATAATTACTACCTAGGTAGTAACAGACGTAACAAGCAGTTACTTCCCTGAAAGTTAGTAACTACAACTACATTTTTATAGCCTAGTTCTCATCTATCCTGTAATCCGTGATAGCACAGTATTTTCCCGTCCTTTAGTTCTCTATATACTCCTCACCTTGTCCTCCTAACTTCAATAAGCCCACGCACATCCCATTTAATGACTGCTAGCTCCTCGAACAGCACTGCTAGGCTAGCCTCACTATATAGATAAGGGTCTATAGCGTCAAACGTTGAGAGGTTTCAGATTCCAATGCCGGCTTGTCTGGAGCCAGAAATTCTTAGCATCCTCCGCTGCCCTCCACCGTCTGACCACCACCGTGGTCAGTTGGTCCACAGTCGTTGGGGACTGAGGGTCGACGGTTAATCGGTTTGTTCATTGGAGGTTGTGGCCAAGTACTACACCAGTAGTGGTGAGGGAGTGCATTGTCTTTTCTGGTCAACGTAGATTTGGCCGAGCCCTAGGCCTCGATATGCAATTCTTTCAACACATGGAGATTTTTTTTTCAGCCCGGAAGAGAATTGCGCGGCCTCGGGATTCGAGGCACGGTCCTCTTGCACGCGAGGTGGACACTCTATCTTAATTACATCGCTTCAAGTAAAATCACAATACACTGGTCTGATGGGAGACTTCAATTCGAAGGTAGGCAAAAAGCAGGCTAGCTACCAGGCGGTAGGCGACTATGGTATAGATTCTAGTAATAGCAGGGGAGAGTTCTTAGTAGAGTTCGCAGATTGAAATAATTTATGGATCATGAATACCCTCTTACGCAAACGAGAGAACAAGTGGACCAGGAAGAGCCCTGATGCTGAGACTAAAAATAAAATCGGCTTTATACTGTATGCTCAACCTGGCATCATTAAGGATGTGGACGTCCACGGAAAAGTGCATTGTAGCAACCACACAATGGTAAGGTCTCAAATTAGCTTAGACTTGAAGAGGGACCGAAAGAAGCAAGTGAAGAGGAAGTCCATTAACGGCTTAGCGGTAAGAGGGAAAATAGAGGGATTCAGGATATCACCGCTGAAGAGGTATTCAGCATTAACCGAGGAAGACAAGCTTAATTTTCATACAATGAACGATATTACCACAGCTATCATTACGCAGTGTACTGTAGAAGTAGGCGGTAGGATGGCTCGACAGGACACCGGCAAGCTATCTCAGGAGGCGAAATATCTGATTAAGAAACGTCAAAACATCAAGGAATCTAACCCTACAGACAGAATACAACAAGCAGAGCTATCGAAGTTAATACATAAATGGTTTTATTTATTTGTGTCATAAATATTTGTTATTTATGTGTCCTAAATGGAAGGTAGCGGACATAAGGAAGTTTAATGTGGAGAGAGTCGAGCATGCTCTAAAGAACGGAGGCAGCCTTAAAGCGGTGAAGAGGATCCCATTTTTTCTGCATTCAGGTTTCGCAGCATTTCATGCCTTGTGCCAGGCAGTGCGCATGACTCGACAGCATTTAGGATGTCGAAGCTCTACAAGAACAGCGACCAACTGTTGCCAAAGGGCAGCCAGCTCTTTGAGGGGAAGCATCTTTCCTTCATGCTTCTCGCTGACCTTGCGTATCCCCCACTGCCCTGGATCTTGAAAGGCTACACAGGGAGGCTATCCAAAGAAGCAGAGTCCTTCAACGTGTACCACAGCACTGGGAGGAATGTTGTAGAACAGGCATTTGGCAGGTTGAAGGGGCGTTGGCGCATTTTACTTAAGCGCACAGACATAAATTATAAGTTTGTGCCCACTGTTGCCCTCACAGCATGCGTGCTGCACAACTTTTGTGAGTAGCATTCAGAAACCTATGAGGACTCCTGGGGTGCCATTGTTTCAGCTACTGAATCGGAAGACTTTCCGTAGCCCGTCAGCAGGCCTTATGCAGGCACCCAACAGTCGGATGTAAGGGACTGCCTGAGCAATTATTTAGCCCATAACTTCCCGATTCGCACAAGTAGCTTCCGCTAAGTGAAAATGAAAATTGGTTTTGCGGGAAACGAAATGGCACAGTATCTGTCTCACATATCGGTGGACCACCTGAACTGTGCATAAGGGAAGGGATAAAGGAGGGAGTAAAAGAAGAAAGGAAGCAAGAGAGTGCAGGGCTCCGGAATAATTTCACCACCTGGGGAGCGGATACCGGCCAGTGGCATTAACATCGGCGGCAGGTAAGCTCATGGAGCATATGGCGTTGCAGCGTCTGAACGAGCTGGCTGCGGAGGCTGATTTGTTTGACGAGCGGCAGACGGGTTTCCGTGGGATGCGGTGCACGGCTGATTCTATATCGGACGTTGTTACAGCGCTGGAGCATGCCAGGGCAGCAGGCCAGGTTGCGCTGCTGCTGCTACTGGACGTCTCGGGCGCTTTTGACAACGTTCACCGCGCACCAATTCTCGCGGTGCTGAGGGGGCCGGTGTGAGCGGGCGCCTTTTGCGATACGTTCATGGCTTCCTGAGCGGGCGCACCATGCGCGTACGAGTAGGGGGTAAGCTCTCCAAGCCTCGCCCGGTCGACATGGGCGTGCCGCAGTGCTCTGTCCTATCACCATTTCTGTTTAATGTGGCCATGTCGGTGGTGCCGGCCTCCCTCCCCACGAGCGGGCGACACCATGTGTACATGTCCATATATGCAGACGACATAGCTCTGTGGTGCCGGGAACCACCGGGCGAGGCGTTCCGTGTGCGGGGGTGCCTTCAGGGAGCCCTGACCGCAATCGATGCCAGCTTGCGCGGCCTTGGTCTGTCGCTGAGCGCGGACAAATCGGTGGCCATGGCCTGCGTTTCGCGCTCGCGCGCGCACCTTGCGCCACTGTCACTGGACGGGACTCCGATTCCTTGGCGTAAATCGGTGCAGTACCTTGGCCTGGACATCGACTGGCGCCTTTCCTTCCGCCCCGCGGCGACCAAGGCCTGTCTGCAGATGAAGAGGATCACCGCCGCCGTGCACAAGCTCACCGCTCGAGGCCAGGGCATCTCCCAGCAAGCCGCGCTGCGTCTATACAATGCCGCAGCTTTGGGGGCGGTGCTCTATGCGCTGCCGCTCGTCACGGTGTGCAAGCCGTGCTGGAAGAAGCTCGCCGCAAGTCCCTGCGCGTGTGCCTAGGCCTGCCCAAAAACTCGCAGTGCGCCGCAACGTTGGCCGAGGCAGGAGCGTGGCCCCTTGAGCTCCAAGCAGCGCGCACGGCACTGAATCACATCGACCGGCTTTACCGCGCACCGGACGGCGGCTCGCTGCTGCAGCGTATGCGCTCGCACCCGCGCTCACGAATGGGCGCGGCGCTGCTCGAGTATGAGCAATTGACCCAAGGCCCACCCCCCTACGGCTCCTGCGCGCCCTGGCCTGCTGCCTCGGAGGTACAGCGAGAGATCGTCGGCATCGCGGGAAAGCGTAGCACACCCCTCTGCGCTGTGCAGCAGCTGGCTAGAGCCGTCATACATGAGGAGCTCCAGGACCATCTCCTCGTGTACACCAACGGCTCAGTGGCCCGCGACAGCTGCTCCCTTGCTGCGGCGGCTACCATCCCCGCCCTGCGACTGCACAGCCAGCAACACGCAACCTTCCTGGGCTCCTCCACCACGGCGGAGTTGATGGGGATCCGGCTCGGGCTGGACCTGCTGCTCACCCTCGGCCCTCCGCCGCCCAGGAGTGCTCTGCTGTGCGACTCCCGCGCCGCCCTCAGCCGCCTGCAATCTAACGGCCGCGGTACCCCACTAGTGCGGGAAATTCGCTCGCGCATCGAGCGCCTCGCGCAGAGAGGTTGTGCCGTGCGTGCACAGTGGGTGCCCGGTCACTGCGGCATCGCCGGCAACGAAGAAGCTGACGACCTCGCGACCGCTGCACACCAACTACCTGCCAGCGATCTGCCCCTTGCGCTGGAGGACGTGCGTGCGGCCATTCACGACCATCTCCGAAAGCAGCACCCCGACCCACGCATCGCGGGAGGTGAGCGCATCGACAGTGTCACCGGCTGTCGCGCACTTACACGGTCGCAACGTGCAATGATCCTCCGCGCGCGCATTGGCTGCGTGTGGCCCGGGGAACGACGGGTGCGTCACGGAATCGCGACGAGTGATGTGTGTGACGGATGCGGTGCAGTGGAAACACTAGAACATCTGCTCCTTCGCTGCTCCGCGTTCGCCGATGCTCGTCGCGATATGCTCGCGGCCTATAGGGCACAGGGCATACTACCAGACTCCATCAAGACGCTATTGTGGCCGCAGGGCAGTGCGCGGACTCGTGAGTGAACTTTGGTGAGCCTCTGTGCATTCCTCGAACACACGGGCTTGACGTCCCGTCTGTTCTCCGTCAGGTAGTTACACGCAGTGACCGAACGCTCCGCGAGTTCTACCTTGAACGATTAATAACTGGACGCCCCACTCCAGTTGTAACCTACACAGTGCTGTGCACGTGTGTGATTTAATTCCGCTTAAATGAACTAATCACGCGCACAACCTGGACACATTACTTATTGTGTAAATAGTTTGTACATATTACTTTTCCCCCGGTCCTCTATTCCTGTCCCCTCACCTCTTTCATTTCATTTCTCCATTCTGCCTGCTGTCCTTTATTTCCGCTGCCCCAGCTCAGGTGCTTCAGTATCGTTGGCTGGGGCTAGCAAAAATCTTTTCCTTCCTTTTTACTATTATTTTTAATAAAACCACTACCACCACCACCACATTGCACAGCACGCACACGCCTTAACGTTTCGCCTCCATCGAAATGCAGCCGCCGCGGTCGGGTTCGAACACTAAAGTGCATTTAGCAGAAAATTGTTAGCACAGAAGACCGGAACGATGAACACAGTAGCACTGGATAGGCATGAGGTGTCACTAGAATTTTGTTGTCAAGCAACTTTTTACGGCATTTACCACACACAACTTGCATCTTGTGGAAGTAGACAGCAAATAAGATCCCACACATTATATCAAGCACGTCCATTTTGCACAGCCACTTATGTGAAGAGCACCGCAACAAGCAATACTCAGGCAAAAGGCATTTGTTTTTAGTAGCCTGAAAAATCATTAATGCTTTCAGTATCTCAACAGTCTTGGGATTATTTTATTTGGCTGTACAATAATGACTGCTTTCCTGGTCTTGGTGACAACTGAACTACAGTGTCTGTGGACTGAATGCGCTTGAAATGTGTTCTACTTCAGACAGACTTTATGATAGTCCTCATAATATATGCGACTGTGTGTGCCACATGTTGCTTCTGATATATCATGTGGAATCCTGTGTACTGCCGAGTTCCTTATGTTGTGGATTGTATCTGGCAATGTGTGGTTGTCACAGAGAGCTTGGCTCGGCAATACTCTTCACTTCGCAGTTCACGCCTGTCCTGAGTTAATGTGTTCTCTGTCATCTTTTGGTTTGGATTGGTTTTTGGAGTTTAACGTTCCAAAGCGACTCAGGCTATAAGGGATGCCGTAGTGACGGGCTGCGGAAATTTCGACCACCTGGGGTTCTGTAACGTGCACTGACATCACACAGTGCACGGGCCTCTAGAATTTCGCCTCCATCGAAATTCGACCGCCACGGCCAGGATCAAACTCGCGTCTTCCGGGTCACCAGCCGAGCGCCACAACCACTGAGCCACTGCGGCGGTTACTCTGTCATCTTTAGTACTGAAAACAGTTTGTACCATGCATCACCTACTTGAAACCAAAGTATTATTGCATTTTGCAGTTAGTGTAGACATACTATAACTGCCAGCCTTTTTTTTTTTTCACTCGTATCTTGGACAGCTCTACTATGCATGCATTAACCGAGTGATGTTCAAGATCACTTGAAGACAGTGATTTGCCCAATAATTGGAAAATGGCGTATGTTGTGCCGATTCATAAATCAGGGCCATCTAATCTGGCTTCAAATTATCTCCCAGTATCTCTCACAAGCGCAGTTTTGAAGGTTTTGGAACATGTATTTTTTACATTGTACACCATCTTAAGTTTTCCCTTATAAATAATAACCAACATGGGTTTCGTAGTGTTTTCATGTGTCACACACTTAACTGAACTTGCCCATGATAGAGCTAGTTCTTTAGATAAAGCAGTTTCCGTTGAGTGCATGTTTCTCGATATTATGAAAACGTTTGACGTTGTACCACATACTTCATTACTAGAAAAATTATCATTGTATAACATTAGCAGTAAAGTAGTAGCATGGATCAAAGCGTACCCTCATTTAAGAAATCTAAGGGTGGTGGTTAGTGGTGAAATATCGGACGAAGTTGCTGTAACCTCAGGAGTACAGTAACGAGTAAGAGATTAATTAGCACACATGATGGAACACCGGAGCGCCGGAATGACAATGCGTGGCACTGCGGATGACGAAGAGGCTGATAACGAGAGTGCCGGACCGTTCCCATTCTACAGTATTAGGGGGGTTCAGCGGTCTGTCACGGCCCAGCAAAATTTATTTTTCTGTCTCGCTCTCTCTTTTTTTTTAGCGCAGCCTTGCTCCCACAGGCAACGGGTGAAGAATAGGATAGTTGTTTTTTTTTCTTGTTTGGCAGTTATTTTTGCAAGCAGCCTCAGCCGTGCTGCGTTTGGTAACTGCTTGAGCAACTCTGCATCCAGGAGTTGCCATGGCCTCCCAAAGGAGCAGATTTGAATATAATTGAAAATATACGGGGATTAATGAAAAAGCGACTAGCTGTAAGGCAGCTGCACAAATCATCACCAGATATCCTTTGGGCGGCGGTTCAAGAGGAATGGAGCAGGCTCCAGGCTCTTCCTGACCTTGCAAGCAGCCTGACTGACTCCTTCCCTGAGCGCCTTCAAAGCGTTGTGAGGGTCGGTGGGGCCTATGCACGCCATTAGTGCAACGTGTTTGCTCTCGCATCACGACAGCGAGCTGGCTGTCCTCCTCCCTTCTTTCCCTGAATTGATGGGATAGTAGTGCTCCTCTTAATAATGTTACTACACTTTCCCAACAAAGTGACTTGTGTGAATTAGTTGCATCGGAAAAATAAACTCTATCCATTTTCCGAGCTTGTGTAATACTGGCTAAAAGTAGCTCTATCATCCCGAGCGAGTTCATTTTGACAAACCATCACGGACAAAAAAAACTAATAAAAAAGTATCCATCTTTGCTCATGATAACCGAGCCAAAATAAATGCCGCATGCACTGTCACGTAGGGTCAGCACTTCGACGCTCGGGCAATGGCACGCTTCATAAAGCTTACTTCCTGCCAGCCCCCCCCCCCCCATGCTGGAAATATGGAAATGGCCCGATAGGCAGGTCTGCAAACCACAGCGCCGCACGGCGAGATATACAAATTCTGATTGGCAGTGATTTGTGCTAATATTTTTTACTCGCGACTGTACCACAAGGGTCAGTTCTGGGGCCACTTTTATTTGTAATTTTTATAAATGACATTTTCGCTGGTATATCGTCTACATTAAGGCTGTTCGCAGATGACTGTGTTTTGTACCGAACTGTTTCGGTTCCTGCTGAACGTGATGCTTTGCAATGCGACCTTGACAGAATTTCTAAATGGGGCGTCACTATTAATCTCCGGAAAAGTCTCCATATGTGTTTTACTAAGAAAAGGTCACCTAGTAATTTTCTGTACAGCATTTACTCCGTGAATTTGTTGTCCGTCACCGAATACAAATATCTCAGTGAATATTTAAGTAGTGATCTGTGTTGGCATAGGCACATCAATTACATAACTGCAAAAGCAGGTCGAATTTTGACTTTCTTATGCAGGAATTCCAAGCGTTTTCCTTTACAAAGTAAAGAACTGCTATACACAACTAACGTAAGGCCTATACGTGCACAGTATGCGTATGTGTGCACAGTATAGGGCCCTGAAACTAAAAATATTGATAAATTACAGAAGGCGCAAATCCTGACTGTCGACTTTGTTTTAAATACTTACAGCAGATGTCGGATGGGTTTCACTGCAGGGACGCAGATATGTACTTAGGCAGAAATTCTTCCAAACTATACACCATTCTAAAACAACTATTGACCGTGACCATTATTTCCATCAGACTATATATCTGCAAAAAGGGCCACACTTTCAAAGTAAAGAAGTTAAATGCACTACTGACTTACTAAAAATGTCATTTGTTCCAAAAACAATAAATGAATGGAATAAATTGCCCCAGGAAGTCATTTCAACAAAATCTAATGAATTGTTTGCCGCATTGCTGTAATTTTATGCTTGTGTTTGTTTGTATCAAATTATGTTGCAATGTATTTTCCGTGAGAATTTTTTCCCTGCCACTATGTTGTATGTTTATGTTGTAACTCTTTCCGCCCACTGTAGTGGCAAACAGGCACTTTGGGTAATGTGATAAATAAATACATTATACAGCCGTGTTTGGAATGTAGATCTTTTTTATTTGTCTCAGAAACCACATACAAGAAATATGTGTGTTTTCGAACAACACAAAAGGGTGCAGAGGTCAAAAAGTGTCAGGAGGACCCCTGATTATTAATGTGATTTCTATTGTTTTCACATCAGATAAACACACCACTGTTTGTACCTCTCCAGTGAAGCAAAATAAATGTCACCCTTTGGCTAGTAATAAAAAGAAAGCATGCATAAATACAGTTAATTAAAAGACAGCAACAAAAAACAGATGTCACTAATATTCGAGATTATCACATATCTGAAAAAGGTTATCAAAAATCTTAAAATCAAATTAGGAACTGAGAAACAGATCACACAGTTTGTACCTTTCTGGTGAAGGAAAACAAATGATCTTTGGCAAGTACTAAAAGAAAGCACGCATTAATATAGTTTATTAAAATACACCAGCAAAAAGTAGATGTCATTAAAATTCGAGATTAATACATATCTGAAACAAGATTATCAAAAATCCTAAAATTGAATAAGGAACTGGGAAACATATCACATAGTTTGTACCTCTCCAGTCAAGAAAAATAAATGACTTCGGCAATACAAGAAAACATGCAGAAATATAGTTCATTAAACGACCCCCAACAAGCTGGCATCATTAAAACTGAAGGTTATCACATTTGAAACAAGAATACCAAAAATATCTTAAAATCAAATTAGGAACTGAGAAACATCACACAGTTTGTACCTCTCTGGTGAAGGAAAACAAATGACCTTTGGCAAGTACTAAAAGAAAGCATGAGTATAGTTCATTAAAAAACCAACAAAAAGCAAGCTTCATTAATACTCTTAATATATATCTGGAAAAAACATTGCCATTATCTTGTAAACAAATTAGGAACTGACAAACACATCACACAAAATGAAACTGAAGAAGGACGCAAGAAAAACCACTGCCTCGGTAGATAATAATAATAATGAAGATAGGAGCATATTAATTAAAACAAAAAAGTACATTAACTTACTACAGACTTTTGACTTGTCAGGAATCTAATATTACAATTATAATGTTTGTGATAATGCACATCCTTATAGTTACCTATAAGGTATTAGGGTAGATTAACAGGACACTGAGAACAAATAGAAACTGGCCTGTATTGTAACTGTACCGTGCTCAAACCACAGAGACCATTCACACCAAAATTGGAGCTTTTTGTAAGCTGGAAAAGAAAAACAGGCATTGCCGTCAGCTGCCGATTTCGGAAGTGGAATGCATGTATCAACACAGATTTTTGGGCGCGGATCCCTGAAGCTAAGCTACACCACCATTCACTTGTACACGATGGCAGCCTGGTGGCAGAAAGTACAGATGTCACAAATTTGAATTGACTGCTGGCAAATTTTTTAAATCCAATTTTCTCTGCTACAAATGCATCTTTTGGTGCTAGAGAAATGGCAATACAGCCAGAAAGAGGCAAAGAATCAGCCGCCGCGATGGCTCCGTGGTTACGGCGCTCAGCTGCTGACCCGAAAGGCGCGGGTTCGATGCCGGCCGCGGCGGTCAAATTTCGATAGAGGCAAAATTCTAGAGGTCCGTGTACTTTGCGATGTCAGTACACCTTAAAGAACCCCAGGTGGTTGAAATTTCCTGAGACCTTCACTACAGCATCCCTCAGAGCCTGAGTCGCTTTGGGATGTTAAACCCCCATAAACCATAATTTGTATCAAAAACAGTGATTGGATGGATTTGTCCTCAGTGTCCCTTTAATGTTTCTGAGGCTGCTGCACGTTAAGGAGGCATCAGTCGCTATTTTGTACTCTCGAAGTGATTAAAGGAAACTGAAAAAGGTGGCAAGGTCACGGGTATAGTTCACCTCAGTGTTTAGGTGTTGGTGGTGTGTTGGTGGCTGGCGGTGGTGGTGGAAATTGGTGTTGCAAGTACATGTTTGGTGGTCCCATAAATTGTGGGAAGCTGGGCATGTGTTGTAGGGATGCCACCAATGCTGCCTGCTGAGAAAAAAACTGCCCCATTAAAGCTTGTGTGCCCTGCGAAAGGTGGTGGAAACACCTTGCAGGAGCTCCTGCATGTGCTTATTTTCATCTGCAAGCAGTTGTTTTTGTTGTTGAAATTGTATGTCTGCTTGCTTCGTCCAAAATTCTTCGTTTTTGCGCTGCACATTTAACAGCACCTTTTCCAATTTCGCCTCTCCCATGCAGCGTCGTTTCTGTGGCGGTGATCTGCTTGAGGTGCTTGCTAAAAAAAGAAGGAAAACACATGCAAATGGTCACAACTTTCCTTCGTGGACTATTCACACTTTGCTGAAAAAATAAAGAATTGCAGAGCAGAAAAAGGCAGGTCTGCTAAAAACAGGTTTGAACTTTTAACTTTTTATACGTGCTGTGGCGGAAGCAATCAATTCTTGCATGAAAACTACACGGAACTTAAACGGAACAATGCTACAGGTAACCTTCCACACAGGACACTGTTGCTGGTGCAAAAAAAAAAGAATGGGCACCAGCAGTTGTCACGGACATTCTATTGAAGAAGCGTAGCTTGTTGGGCTGGTTGCTGCATTGTACGTGGAAAACCAGTGGAAAGGACGCGTTATCAAGCAGAAGTACACAGGGTGTACTTCTGCTTGTGAACGCGTCCTTTCCGCGGGTTTTCTATGCATCACCGACATTCTTTTTGCGTGCAGCGCGAATCCTAAAAAGTTTCTGAAAACTGCTCACAGCTTTCCCTCTGTGTTTATGCATATCCTAAAACATAGCCATACTCAAATGTGACAAGCACCCATTACATTTATAGCATCCTGCCAGCTGACCCCTTTATTGAACAGATAAACACCGCCTCATGTTCTTGAACAGCACACATACTATACCAGGGTGCTCACTTCTTTGCACATTGTTTACTTTTTCTTTGCTAGAGGAACCAGTGTTCTGAGTCCATGCAGGTTGGAAACTGAAGACAGTTCTGATTTTATATGTCATGACTATCATTCTAGTATATAACACTCTTTGGATGCAGCAATAACTTCAGACTCCTGCTGCCAGTGCTTGCCCAGGCAATTTGTTTTTTTGGAAAGTGCATTTTAGAATGCTATGACACCGAAAGAGAGGAAAGATGCTGTGGCAAGGTAGTAGACCTGGAATTTTTGAGACTACGTCCTGTGTCGTGATGTCCCCCTTTCACTAGTAACATTTCTGTGTGATACATGGCAATGTCCATGTTTACAAAGTGAGGTAACAGCTTTAGGCATGTTCAATAAACCGAGACAATTTTCAATTAGAGGTCAAAAAAAGTGAAATACTGCAGGCACATACTCACCCTTAACCTTGAGCAAGTGAAACTTAGTCCACGAGACCTTGTGGTACAAAGTTTACACACAGTTTAGATGAAAACATTAAAATTACCAGAATGGGAAAATGCCATAGTATGCATAAATTCTGACCACCTCAGCAATGCCCATCACATGCACACTGCTCCTTTCACTATAAAAAGAGTTTTTTTTGTCAAAACACTGGTCACATATGTATTTAAGTTTGCACTACCTAAATAATCCTGGCAATACAACACATCAGGATTCTGCAAACAACCACACTTAAAATAGCAAGTTGCATCGCTTTGTGCTCTGTTTGAATGCCTTTTTCTTGAATAAAATTCGTGTGCTACTCTTGTTCTCTCATTACTGCTGCATACAGATGAGCACCAGCGATGCCACTAGGCGTTCAGGGTACAGTACAGTGGCCTATATAGTGGCCAGTTTAGTGGATGCTGCGGTGGCGCAGAGGTAGAGCATCTGCCTCGCGTGCAGGAGACCCATGGTAAAATTCTTGTGCCTCCACAATTCTCCACCAGAAAAAGAAAGAATGGGTGTGAGGAAATTGAACAACAAGGTCTGGGGTGTAGAGTAATGTACCAAAATGCTAATTGGAAAGGGTGTAGAGTAAGGCGACACAAGCTCTTTGATGCTATACACTGCATGTTTACAAGAGTCAAAGGATTGGACTGGGATGAGCTTGGGATAAAAATTAATGGAGGAAATCCTAGGAACCTCCGATTTGCTCATGTTGTCCAGCGACGTAACTCAGAAGGAGTCCCAGTGCATGACTCAGGGCCTATAAAACACTAACAATCTCTTCCGTATACATTCCTCCACATTTTACATTAACAGTCCATGATCTAGAAGAATTGATAGTTGAACTTCCAGAGCCATATCTGGTAGTTGGGGATTTTAACGCTCACTCCCCTTTTTGGGGAAGCGAGCACTGCGACTCTAGGGGGCAAACAATCGAAGCTTTTATCCTCTCAAATAACATCTGTCTTTTAAATACAGGAAAAGCAACTTATTGTTGCCCAAGCTCAGCAAAAATGAGCTTTCTCGATTTAGCTTTCGCATCACCATCGCTTTTTACCGATTTTAAATGGGATGTTTTAAATGACCCTCTGGGAAGTGATCACCTACCTATTATCATCAGCCTCTCATCGTCTACTGCAGTCATCCCCACAAGACCACGGCGCTGGAAACTTCACCTCGCCGACTGGTCACTTTTTACAGAAAGTGCCACTCTAGATAAAGAATTTTCTGAAGACCTCAGCATGGATGAAATTAATGACAGGTTTACTACATGCATAATATCTGCTGCAACACTCGCTATACCACAAACAACAGGACTCGTACAGAAGAAACACAAAGTATGGTGGACACAAGAATGTACATTTGCAAAAAAACAGCAAAATAAAGCATGGGGCACCCTGCGTCGGTACCCCACTGCAGAGAACTTACTCACTTTTAAGAGGGCCAAGGCGAGAGCGCGGTACGTGCGCAGGAATGCTGAAAAAACCTCCTGGCAGAAATATGTGTCCTCTATAAATAGTTCAATACCATCAAAGAAAATGTGGGACAAAGTCCGTAAATTCACTGGTGACCGTACTTCCTTCACACTTCCACTTTTGACAACACCCGGTACACAAACATCGTTGGAAGAACAGGCCAATTTATTGGGCGAGCACTTTGCTGAAGTCTCAAGGTCGTCCCACTACACAAACGCATTCCAGAAACACAAAGCTATAGCTGAAAAACAAAAACTTCCATTCGGAACAGGCATGCAGGAAGACTACAACCAGCCCATTATGCTCCAGGAATTAAATAGTGTATTATCTTCCGGTAAAAAGACAGCACCAGGCCCAGACAATGTGCATTACAATATGCTTGCCCATCTCTCTGATACAGCCGTACAGGCACTGTTAAAATTCTTCAATAAAATATGGATGACTGGCAGAATACCTGAGGAGTGGAAGAAAGCAGTAATAGTACCTTTTCTGAAACCCGGAAAATCACCAACAAGTCCTGACAATTACAGACCAATAGCCCTCACCAGCTGCATTGCTAAATCTTTTGAAAGTGTAATAAACATTAGACTCACCTTTGTACTCGAATCTCGGCCACTATTAGATGTTCATCAATGTGGATTCAGAAAAGCATGCTCAACCACCGATCACCTTGTCTGCCTAGAGGACACCATACGGGAGGCGTTCATCTACAAGCAGCAGTGTATCGGGGTCTTCTTCGACATGGAGAAGGCATACGATACCACGTGGAAGTTCGGCATCCTCCGCGACCTAGCAGAGCTAGGTATCCGAGGCAGGATGCGGAACTGCTTGAACGACTTCCTGGCTAACCGCACATTTAGGGTCCGCCTAGGAACAACTCTCTCCATGACTTTCACCCAAGAGAATGGCGTACCCCAAGGTTGCATTCTAAGCACGACACTCTTCGTAGTAAAAATGAATTCGTTAGCCAAAGTAATACCCAAGTCCATAATGTATTCGGTTTATGTAGATGACCTACAGATAGCATGCACTTCCTCCAGCATATCGTCCTGCGAGAGACAAATACAAATCACACTAAATAAACTAGCTGCTTGGGCAGAGATAAATGGGTTCAAGTGCTCTCCTCAAAAAACAGTAGCTGTTTTGTTCTCATTGCGACGAGGCCTACAATTCAATCCCAACCTGTACTTGAATCAAGCCACACTACCAATTAAACCAGAACATAAATTCTTAGGACTCACTTTTGACAAGAAACTCACATTTCTACCACACATTAACAACCTTAAAAAGAAAGCATCCCAAGCCCTCAATGTATTAAAGGTGCTCTCACGAAAACGGTGGGGGTCCGATAGAACATGCCTATTACACATCTATCGCTCTCTGGTACGCTCCAAGCTGGACTATGGGTGCATAGTATACGGTTCAGCAAGAGCATCCTACTTGAAAAGACTGGACCCTGTTCATAATCTTGGTCTGCGACTATCAACTGGAGCATATAGAACATCCCCGGTAAACAGTCTTTATATTGAAGCTAATGAGCCTGCACTAGAGGATAGAAGAGTCACACTGACATGCGCATACGTCCTAAAAACCCGTACTCTTCCTAAACATCTCTGCCATCCCATTGTTACCAAGTGCCCATCCAAAAGATTATTTAACAATAAACCACAATCCATCCGGCCACTAATAATGCGCTTTGAAGATAAATGTGAAGAGTTAGGAGTACTGGATGCCCTGCCGAATATTGCACAAAAATATGAAAATTTACCACCATGGTACAACCTGCCTTCAGTGTGCGACTTCACACTGACACACTTACATTAAAAGGAAATGCCACATCAGCTCATACTACAAGAATTCTTTGAACTGCAAGAAAAATATGGCACCTTCACTGAATTTTACACTGATGGGTCAAAAACAAAGTCATGTTGGATGTGCAGTAATTCAAGACAAAAATGAAAAAATGATACGACTGCCACAGTATGCATCGGTTTTTACTGCCGAGAGTTATGCAGTCTTTGTAGCCGTAGACCAAATAGTAAAAGAAAACATTAAAAATAGCGTCATTTACACCGATTCACTGAGTATGCTCAAAGCGCTGCACTGTAGAAACGCCGCTGAACCCATTATAGGAAACATCATACATAACATAATTAAAATAAAAAAACAAAATCATAACATTATATTCTGCTGGGTGCCCAGCCATGTTGGAATTGTAGGTAATGAGAGAGCAGATGCATGTGCAGCACAAGCTCGAATTGATCAAATAAAACAAGATAACATACCACACAGGGATTTTTTGAAATTAGTGCACAGTAAACTCAGAATTAAGTGGCAGGCTGCATGGGAAGAACAGGCAAACAACAAACTGCATTCTATAAAACTTGTTTTAGGAGAATGGAAATCATGTAGACATCAAGAACGTTTTACTGAAGTTATTTTATGTTGGCTACGCATTGGGCACACACACCTTACACACAACTTTTTACTGACAAAACAAGACAAACCTCTCTGCGAAATGTGCGGCGATGTACTCACTGTAAACCACATTTTAATTTCATGTAGAAAACTGGAACTGAGAAAAAAATATTTTACAACACTCTACAATCTTTCAAGTATTTTTAAGTTTCTTAATGAAGCCAATGTTTTAAACAAACTCTAGGTGTAAAAAGTTTAACATTTAACAAGAACCTAACCTTGTGTTTGGCGCATCATAGCCACAGTTGCTTTTGCGTCATTAAAATCAATATAACTAACTAACTGATGAACAAGCCTTTCCTGCATAGGTACTCGCTCAAATCAGTTCTTCACACCACAAAGCCTGCTCCCCAGCAAGTAGCGTAATGCACAACCAAAGCTTCTAGAATAGTGTTTATACAGGAGATGCAAAAATACTTACGAGTCATTTAACCATGCAGTTTGGGAATGTGCACCAAAGAATGCCTTCCTGACCAGCCACACATCCGAACTACCATCTTAGACGCAGCACTAACATTCAGTCATGTTAGCATAGCCCAAATTGATACCCTTTGATATACTCGGTGACATTCCAAGGTATTTTGTGCATCACCGGGACACTACATCATGGCATAGCTGTTTGAGGTGGACCGTAGTAGAAAGTACTTCACTGAGGAGAGATGCAGAACAGATCAAAAGGGAAGCTCAGCATAAAAATGACAGGTAGAGTAAAATTTGCTTTCGTATTGGCTACATGGCTAGTAGCATAGATTCAAGTCTCGGTGCATGTTGGTTCTGTTAAAAAATTGAAACAAATATGTTTTTGTCTTCATCTCGAAAAACTCAAGAAGTCATTTCTGGTTATATTTGAACAATTATTGGATAAACAAGAAAACAAATGAGGCTGTCTTTTTCTATCTTCAGCTACACAGAGATGCAAAACTACTGAATGAAAATCGTACGCAGGAAGTATGCAGGAAACATAAAGCAGGGCAAATATTCTAATTCTGACCTCTCGAGAGACTCGCAAGCATTCTTTGATTGGTTGAAGCAGCAGAAGCAGTTGCGGCACTTGCATCGTCTTCATCTGCGGGTAAAAAGCCTGAACGGTGCCACAGTAAACTGTTTATATAAAAAATAAAATGCAGTAACCTTGGAAACAAAACTCTGCACCAATGGAATCCACACCATCCCACTCAAACGATGTCTGGAAATATAATCACGTATACCTCACCATTTTCAAGGCTGGTCCGACGACACTTTGCAGTGCAGCTGAGCAGCACATCCGCTTCCGCTGCCTCAGCCAATTGTTGAGCACCTCAAAGGATCAATACCATGAGAAATCGAAGTGAACATGGGCCCAGGGAACCAATTTTGTTCTGCAGCCGAGCTAATAAATGCCATCCAGTGCTTAAAAATTGGCCAAGCTTACGTTCACTTTGTTCCTGAAGGCCATCAGCGTCGTCCTCAGTCCTGATGTCACCATCGCTGATATCTGCAAAACAGGAAAAAAAATCACTGCTCCTATAGCCAAAATTGCTAAAATTTCACGTGCATCTTGCAGTCCAAAGATTGTGAGATGTCATCCCATCCCAGTGCACAACATGGGCCCTCTATCTCCAATCACCTCTCCTTTGAAACTAGCATGCCTACCCTGTTACCAGCAAACTTCCTTGCTTCGTTACGGCAACAGACCCTCTACTAACTTTAACTACTTGTGCCTTGCCTTGACAGTCACTCAAAGACACCATGCTATATATTGCATGTTTCACCCATGTCTATTTCCTGCACTTAATGAGCTGAGATAGCATTAATTCATGTTCTCTCATACACATTGTTCTTGTGTCCTTTTTACATTACACTTATTGTTTTTTCCTTAACTCATTGTACAGCCCTTCATTATTTTTTAGTTTATTTGTTAGCTTCCAAGTTTCAGCCCCGCGGGCAAACACTAGCAAGAAGTGTTGAACTTTCCTTTTGGGAGATATCAGCCTTTCAACACTGTCTATGCCTCATCAGTATATAAAGCCACCGTGGTGGCTCAGTGCTCATGGTGCTGGGCTGCTGAGCCGAAAGACGTGGGTTTGATTCCTGCCGCGGCAAATGCATTTCAATGGAGGCGAAATGCTAGAGGCCCGTGTACTATGTCAGTGCAGTGAAATTGGGATGGGATTAACCATGTATCATGAAAGCACAATAATAATCTATATCAAAGAAAATGTGCTCTTAAGAGTTCGCTTTTAAGGGGAACTGTGCTGAGGCACAAAAATTTTAAGCCACTGCATTTTCAAAGCTGTTGGTGCATACTGCAGTCAATGAAAACGTGCACTAGGAGCAAAGAGCATTTCATGTTATGGCCAAGTGCAGGGCACCTTGGTTATTTGTCAAATACATCTGCACAGTTACATGATTGCATGATAAAAAAGAATTAAGTCAGCCCCGCTGCATGCCCAGTGGATTTGTCAAGGAACAAATTCAGTTGTCAGCTTATTGAGGTTCTTTACTGGAACCAAGAATGTTTGTGTGTCTCGCTCAAGAGTACCTGTCTGCACTCATGATCAGCACAGTGCCGCATTTGTCCTTACGATTATACGTTTTCTGGAGTCGATTTTTTTGTGTTTACATAGCATTTAATGTAGGACTAATATCTTGTTGCGGGCTAGTTGGTGAATCATCATGGACAGCGACAGCGCGAAGCAACAAGTTCGAAAGAGAGAGACGAGATCAGCGCTTGTCGTGTGTTCTTGTGTCTCCCTTTCGTCCTTGTTCCTTAGCGCTGCCGCTTTCCAGGGGGTTGTAAATGATCACGCTATTAGAAATGCGAAAGCTGGTTGAAACTGTGTTAACCGCTCTACGTTGCGGCATTCAAATCAGCGCTCACCAAAACAACGCAGCACCGAGTCGCCGACTTCGGCGCTGCTGACATGCTACATCACATAAAAGGAAACGAGTGTGAAAACACATTTGGGTGTATACCCGCCGCAGTGGCTCAGTGGTTAGGGCGCTCTACTACTGATCCGGAGTTCCCGGGTTCGAACCCGACCACGGCGGCTGCGTTTTTATGGAGGAAAAACGCTAAGGCGCCCGTGTGCTGCGCGATGTCAGTGCACGTTAAAGATCCCCAGGTGGTCGAAATTATTGCGGAGCCCTCCACTACGGCACCTCTCTCTTCCTTTCTTCTTTCACTCCCTCCTTTACCCTTCCCTTACGGCGCGGTTCAGGTGTCCAATGATATATGAGACAGATACTGCGCCATTTCCTTTCCCCCAAAACCAATTATTATTACTATTACTTGCCTAGCTGCGAGTTGTCGCCGTAGTCTGGCGGGACATCTGGTGGGACATCTTGCGAGTCCACACCGTACTCGTGAGCCTGCACCATCGGCCTGTGGCTGAGAAGCGCGCTCATGTGGTCATACCACTTCCAAGCCGACGGTGCAGCTCCACTTCTCTCTTGCTCCAACCGTTCCTGTCACACAAGACAGAATTGTGCTGCAACGTCGTATCATTCCGTATGGGTGTCGAAATTTGGGTGAGGGAATGTTTATACTCACTGCCGTGAATCTCCTTCAAATTCTTCCAGCAGTTCCGCAACTGCTGCCACGTCCAGTGATAGCCGAGATTGGCCATTTCGGCCTGCAGCTCTTTAAACACATCTTGGTTGCTCTGCCGTCTGCTGTCCTGCGCCTCGCTCACTTTTTTTCATTTATTAGCCCCAGAAAATATTCCACTTCCCGGTCGGTCCAAGAAGCTCGGGTGGAAACAGCGCGGGGACCGACGGTGGCTGACAAATCTTTCCCAGAGTTCCCCGTTACCCGACTCCCTGACCCGACTGCGTATACGTGGTTTTTGGAAAGGCGGGTCAGGCGAGTTAACCTACCCCCTGCAGGCGAGTTAACTCGACTCGCTCTGCCGCTTATTTTACTCGACTCGACAGCGTCTACATGAACCTGGCAACTGGTTTTTTACCCGACAAGCAAACTCTACTCGACTCTCGTGTTCATGTAGACAGGGCTTATGTAGGTTTGGAGGTGGGTCTGGATAACGCGCTAGTATAGTTTGCCCAGGCAAGAGGTGAGGCAGATGGTTCGTCATGCTTCCAGGCTTGGTGGTTTGCCTGGTTTTGGGATAGTAACGATATCAGTGTTTCTACTCTGCAGGGAGTTCTCCCACCTCCCATAGGGTGTCATTTATGTAGGTAGTGAGGACCTCGATCTGCGATTTGCCCATGTTTCAAATCATCCCATTTGTGATCTTGTCCGCGCCAGCTGCCGTGTTGCGTGTGGCAGATTGAGTCGCGGCGTAAACCTCGGCAGTGGTGATGGCGGCGTCCAGCCTCTCATTTGGGCCTCCCGTGTACGAGATTGTGCTGGGAGGATGGAGGGTGCCGATGTATTTGGTTTTGAGGGCGGTGAGGAGGGCCGCGTCGTCTCCGGGGTACAGATGGGCGATTTTCTTGAGTGTACGGTTAGTGGCAGACCGCGATGTTTGCTGATCAACGAGGCTGTGAAGGATCGCCCAGGTGTGGGAGACCCCCAGCGTGCTGCGTAGTGACTCGCAAAATTCCTGCTAATTCTGTTGAGAGAGGTGTGCATACTCTTGTGCTTCTGCCGTGATCTGTGATATGTGGAGTCTCATGGGACGATTGAGCCGTTGGCGTTTCCATCTGCGAACCACAGTCCGTCGGGTCTGCCACAACTTCAGAAGGTGATGATCGATTGCCGGATTACTGGGTGTGCATTGTACTTCGGTGGTGGCCTTCTTGTGTGCTTTCTGAATCTGTTCACTCCATTCGCTGATTGATTGAATGGGGTCTTCCGGAATGGGCTGTGCACGGTATTTAGTCCAATCCGTGATTTTGGCTGTTCCCAGGGTGCGACGAATGTTTGCGGAGGTGATAGACGTGCTTACGATGTAGTGGTCGCTAAGCTCTCTCCGAGATTTGTCCACATAGCGTTATGGATGTTCTTGACGACTGTAAGGTCAGGGCATGAATCGCGCTTGACGCTGTTTCCTTCGTGGGTTCGGTATAAAGGGTCAGTAAGTATTTCCAGGCCCAGGGCATCCCGAGCTCGTACCACACTGAGACCATGCAGCGAGTTCGTTTTGTACCCCATTTTCTGTGGGGGGCGTTAAAGTCACCGAGTGCGATAAGCTGATGCGAAACAGCTAGCTGATCTGCCTCTTGAAGTATGTCAGAGAAATCGGCCTTGGTTGCTCCTGGGGGGTGATACACGGTCAGAACGAAGGTGCTCTTGCGGTCCCTCTTGTTGGGAATGACCTCGATCATGTTGCAGTTGATCTCCTGTTCTCTCAAGGAGTGTTCGACCACCGTGATGTCTTTAGAAACAAGGGTGGCAACTTTTGGCGAGCTCGCGTTGTGGACTGCGTAATATCCTGGAAGAGTTGGCACCGGGTCGGCTCCTACCTCTTGCAGGCAGATTATGTCGGGTCGAATGGGGATGACATTGATGTATTGTTTCAAGAGGCTTTGTTTTCTCGTGAAACTTCGGCAATTCCATTGCCAAATCTCTAGGCGGTCAGGAGTGCCTGATTTAGAGCGGAGCCATCCTGGTGGCTGGTAAAGCTCCTGACAGATTCGTTGTCGCTACTCATAGCGACCGCCGCGGTTGTGGACCGGTAGGTTTTTGCTCGAGGGTTGTCAGAGCTGGTAACACGTTTTCTGCTAGGGGCTTTGGTGTTTGTCAGTGCTTGTAGAGTAACAAATTTGGCGTCATGTGCGTCCAGGCGCGCGCCTATCTGTGCGATTTGGGCTGGGAGCTGGGAGGTGAACGTTGTGAGAAGGGGGTAAACTACAAGGGAAATATACTATATATATATATGTGTGTGTGTGTGTGTGTATTATGGAAGCCAACAGTCACCAAAACCAAGGTGCATAGAAGAATGTTTTCTATTTTTTTAATTTCTAATGCCAAGTTACTTATAAACCAGCAGAAAAAACAACCATGCCGCCGGTGGGATCCGAACCCACGACCTCCGAATATCGCATCCGGCGCTCTTGCCAACTGAGCTACGGCGACGGCTGTCCAATCTGCTGCTTTCGTGGGTATTTATGTTTTGCGTGTAAGCGAACCTTGAGAGTGTTCACCAGTGCCACCCTCGTCCATAGCGGTGGACGGAGCACGTCCTGTAATACCGCAAGTGTGACGTAGAACATCTTGTACGGCGAGGGCGGAAACTGTGCGAGAGCCCTCTTATGCTACCTATGGCATCAAGACTGCCAGAACCGAGACCCCCGTTAAGCTGTTAGCAGACAAGGCAAATGAAATGAGGGGATCGTTTGACAAACATATTAAGGAAGCCAACGCTCACCGAAACCAAGGTGCATAGGGGAATGTTTTTTTTTTTAAATTTCTACTGCCAATCAATTGTTTTAAAGAAAGTTACTTATAAACCAGCAGAAGAAACAACCATGCCGCCGGTGGGATCCGAACCCACGACCTCCGAATATTCCGACCCAATTCCGATACAATCGAACAGCGTCAGTCGCACTTCGCCTGAGCTAGGCAATAAAAATTGTTTTCAAAGATCAACGTGTCATTTTAATCCACAGATCGTGCCACGGATGCTTATGCAGGGCTGTTTGCAAGGCTGTAACGCGTATGCCATACACATGCTGTCCGCCACCGCCGGTCACCGCGTTCAGTACATGAAGGCTTTCCGTTGTGGCGTACATGGTACAAAGACGGCCTGGTTTGCTGCAGCTTGTTCACATAATTAAAATCATACACACGACAGAGCAAGAAACACGCAGACAAAAAATGGGCCCGCATTTACAGTATACGACCAAACACGAAACCATATTTCAAGAAAACACACGACTGGCTGTGGTTGGCTTTGGCTATCGTTAGCTTTTCGCGCAGCCATAATGAAACAAGCGCATGTCATAAGCAATCATCAGAATAAAAAATAAATTTATTATATTACATTAACAATTTTATGTTGCTTTTTGCTGGTATTTCAAGTAATGTTCTTTTTAATGGTTTTAACTACTGATCGTCATTAGGTGGTTGGTTGCAACAGATCGGCACCACGTGACTGCATCTTGCGCGCACTTTTTTCGGTTCCAGCGCTTGAACTAGGCTCCTTTGTTTCTGCGCGGTCAATGTCATTGTGAGCGAGCAAGTGCTGCGTTACTACCGCGTTGTGTGCGACGAGTGAAGGCAAGTGGAGGCGCTCTTCGTTACTCCTGCAACACCTTGTTTCCAGGTGTGAGTAAACGTGGTCCCATAGTTTCAGTTTGGCCAATATGTTCGCGGTCTCGCATATCACACGTGCAGTATGGCCTTTGAAAGTTCAATGAGAGGAACTCTGTACGCCGTTCTTTTTTCTCAACGCTGCCTTTGTGTACGCTGCTGAAGACGCAATTTATCTTGTTTATTTGCTGTCGCCGCTAAGGCTGTCCTGGCCGAGAAGGCTCTTTTTGAGTGAGTGGAGGTTACGCAGCAATGGAAAGAAAACGAAAGGCCATTGACGCGCTTTCGCGAACTCAGATGCATCGTAGACTTGATGCCCTCATTCAGCCATTAGTTCTTGAGATCGACTTAGAAATAACCATACGAGAACAGAGACCTTCTTGTGAAGCAGCACAACATAAGCCAGATGATCGCTCTGCTTTGGTTATTGAATTCGGCGCGAGCTCCTCGGGAGATCGTTCCAGCATGGACCGCGGAATGGAATGTGTAGACACACCACTAGGACAGAGTGTGGTCACTGCTCATGACGAATTGGAACCGCAACCGGGACGTTCAAAGGCTCTGGTAGAGTCAAGTGACAGCGAGTTGAGCGCGCATGAGTACGATAGCCGATATTGTGTTCACGAAGAACCGGGTAGATCAAGTGTTGTGGCACCTAGTCGTAGCGGGAGTAGTGAGAGTGAGACTGAATGCCAGTTTTCTGAGCAGCGCGCCGATTCTGCAGAACAGATAGCTGATCTTCTGGGAAATTGGTCGTGCGAGCACAATGTTACACAGGCAGCCCTTTCCTCACTTCTGAAAATATTAAAAACGCATGAATGCTTCGCGAGCTTGCCATCAGATGCGCGGACGCTACTGAGAACCACCCGCAAGGGCACCTTGTGTAACGAGGTGTTGGTGCTTGGCGCCACCACGGACCCTTAGCCCCCATACCGAAGCTGTCATCCGTACCGTGGCGATAGGTTGAAAGGTGGAGGGAAGAAACCTTGAACGGTGGCGGTCGAGGAAGTGGTCAATCCTCGGCCGATGGGCTCCTCGTCTGTCTACCAGGGGGGGAGTCCCGGGACCTTCCTCTGTGTATAAGGGTGAATCAGAGGCGACAAAGTATTTGGAACCCTTAGCCAGTACATGCCGTATGGAAAAATTTTCAAAAAAATCTGATCGGCTCCCAAAAAGGAGTCGCACCGATGCGAAACAATTGATGCCACAAAAACCAGAAACGTTTCCGAAGTTTTTCATGGTTCACTCAAACACTGATGAACCGGTAGCCAACCTGTCTGCATTTGTCATCGCCAACACCCTAAAAAGCTGTGTAGGCAAAAACTACAAAGCAAAAAAGCAGCGAACCGGAGATCTCCTTGTAGAAATAAACACAAAAGAACAGAGCGCGAAACTGATGTCTTTACAGAATCTTGGAGAAATGAGCGTACAGGTAACCCCGCACCGCACCCTGAACCACTCAAAGGGCGTCATATCTGAATATGAACTCCTACAGAGTACGGATGCGGAAATGGAAGAAGAACTAGCTGAACAAGGAGTAATAGCAGCCCGACGAATAACCATCCGGAGAAATAATGCTGAAATCAAGACAAAACACATCGTCCTAACTTTCAATAGTACAACTCTCCCTGATTCCATCCACGCCGCATACCTCCATTGTAAAGTCCGCCCATACATACCAAATCCGAGACGATGTTTCAAGTGCCAGCGCTTTGGACACAGCATGTTGGCTTGCCGGGGCAAACCCACATGTGTCACATGCGCAGAAGACGCACATACAGAAGAAAGATGCGAACGCACTCCAAAATGCATCAACTGCAATGGCGCACATGGCGCGTACTCCAGGTCGTGCCCAGTTTGGAAAACAGAAAAACAAATCATAACTTTGAAGACCACAGAAAACCTGTCCTACTTTGAAGCAAAAAAACGCGTCTCTTTCCAACAGAAAGGGACATACTCCGAAGCGGTGACGCGGGGACCGCCGCCGCCTTCGGTTTCTGTCGGCACACAGGTCGATCCGAAGGACCTGGGGTCGACAACCAAGTCCCCACCACAGAAGTCAATGACACAGTCTACAGGGCTGAAAATTTCGCGGGAAGACCACGCGATCCTCGCCGGAGGCCCTCAGGCCCTACTTTCAGCAGTGGCATCCTCGGCGATAGACACCCAGAACAGCTATGCTGAACTGGACCTGTCGCCTCACCCCTATAAGAAGGCAACTACTGGCCCAAAAGACTCTGCCGCTGGAGCAGGGCCTGGTTCAGCGGTGCCAGCAAAAAAAGACGAATGCGAAGGCCATGGGCCATCGCAACCAAGAAGCATCCTCCACGTCCACCGTGGAGGAGATGGATGTCAGCGAAAGTCCGCGGACATCTAAAATACACGCATCCGCGGAAACTCCGCAGAAATCCGGCGCCACGAAAGTGGCGATGGATACAACTCCTAGTTCGCCTCCGCTGCAGCGGCGGCGAGACTCCCTAGAGAAAAAAGGGAAACCACGAATCACTGCTCCTGAAAATAAGTGACTTTCCCCAATCCCCAACTTATCACAATGGCATATCTAATACAATGGAACTGTAGAGGTCTACACAGAAACTACACAGACATAACCGATATGCTCAAAACAATGGCACCTACAGCTGTGTGCCTGCAAGAAACGAACCTTGGGCCACAGCACACAAACATCTTAAAAAAATATAATATTTTCCGGAAAGACCGAGAACAAGCTAGCCGACTCTCAGGAGGCGTCGCTATCATTACGCAAAGCGATGTCCCTGCAAGAGAGGTATCATTAAAGACGAACTTAGAAGCGGTCGCAGTAAACATCATTAGCCATAAAACAATAACAATATGTTCTGTGTACATACCACCACACAACACAATTACTATGCATGACCTAGAAGAACTTCTGGGACAGTTGCCTGAGCCATATGTCATAATTGGGGATTTTAACGCACGCTCCTCATTCTGGGGAAGTCAGCATACTGATTCCAGGGGTCAGCTCATCGAGGATTTTATTCTTTCAAATAGCATATGTTTAATGAACACTGGAAAAGCAACGTACTGCTGCCCCAGCTCTGGAAAAATGACCTGCCTAGATTTAGCGTTTGCATCACCATCGGTTTTTAATGATTTTATTTGGGATGTTTTAGACGACCCTCGGGGAAGTGATCACTTACCTACAGTTTTAAAGCTAACATCAGCTACATCCATCATCCCTACGAAGCCACGGCGATGGAAAATTCACCTCGCCGATTGGGCACTTTTCAGAACGAAGGCCACACTAGAAAACGAATATGCCGAAACCCTTACTATAGAAGAACTAAATGAAAAATTTGTCACATGCTTAATATCTGCAGCAATAGAAGCCATCCCACAAACGTCTGAAATTGCACGAAAAACACATAAAGTTTGGTGGTCAAACGAATGCTCATCGGCTAAAAAGCAGCAAAACAAGGCTTGGGGCAACCTTCGCAGATATCCCACTGCAGGAAACTTGCTCATCTTCAAAAGGGCTAGAGCCAAAGCACGATACATCAGACGCAACACAGAAAGGGCATCATGGCAACAGTACATATCCTCCATAAACAGCTCAATAACATCCAAGAAAATGTGGGAGCAGGTGCGGAAATTCACTGGAAATTTTACTCCATTCACATTTCCAATGCTAACAACACCCGGTGCTCAGACAACATTAGAAGAACAGGCCAACATATTGGGTGAGCATTTTTCCACAGTTTCAAGCTCATCCAACTATACACAAACATTTCAAAAGCACAAAACAATAGTAGAAAAACAAAAACTTTCCTTTGTAACATGCATACACGAAGACTACAATCAGGTTATTACAATGCAGGAACTAAACGCAGTACTAACATCCGGTAAAATGACAGCACCAGGCCCAGACAATATACATTATGCCATGCTTGCTCACCTCTCTGAGACTGCCATAGAGGCTCTCCTAAAATTTTTCAATAAAATATGGATGAGTGGAGAAATCCCCCAAGCATGGAAAGAAGCAATCATAGTACCCTTCCTAAAACCTGGCAAGCCACCAACTACTCCCACCAGTTACAGGCCAATAGCACTCACTAGCTGTATAGCAAAATCATTCGAAAGCATTCTAAACATCAGACTAACCTTCATACTTCAGTCCCGGCAACTTTTAGATATACACCAGTGCGGTTTTAAAAAGACATGTTCCACAACCGATCACATCGTTCGCTTTGAGAACACAGTTCGGGAAGCGTTCATCCACAACCAGCACTGTATCGGGGTCTTCTTCGACATGGAGAAGGCTTACGATACCACGTGGAGGTTCGGTATCCTCCGTGACCTAGCGGACCTAGGTATCTGCGGCAGGTTGCTGAGCTGTTTGAATGACTTCCTAACCAACCGCACGTTCCGAGTCCGCCTAGGTGCAACCTTCTCCAACACTTTTACACAAGAAACTGGCGTACCCCAGGGGTGCATCCTCAGCACGACCTTATTCATCATCAAAATGAACTCAATAGGAAAAGTAATCCCAAAATCCATAATGTACTCTGTTTACGTAGACGACCTCCAAATAGCATGCACGTCATCCAGCATACCCACCTGTAAGCGACAGATACAAATAACAATAAATAAACTGGCTACCTGGGCAGATAGAAACGGATTTAGATTTTCCCCTCAGAAGACAGTAGCGGTTCTGTTCTCTTTGAGACGAGGCCTACAGGCCAACCCCACAATATATCTAAACCAAACCCAATTACCTGTCAAACAAGAGCATAAATTTCTAGGGATAACTTTCGATAAAAAGCTCACTTTCTTGCCACATATAAACACCTTAAAGAAAAAAGCTTCCCAGGCCCTCAATGTGCTAAAACTACTGTCAAGAAAACGCTGGGGATCTGATAGGGCATGCCTATTGCATATATATCGTTCTCTGGTTCGCTCTAAGTTAGACTATGGGTGCATAGTATATGGCTCAGCAAGACCGTCCTACATAAAACGACTAGATCCTATCCACAATCTTGGCTTAAGGTTGTCTTCTGGTGCTTACAGAACTTCACCAATAGCAAGTCTGTATGTGGAAACGAATGAACCTTCCTTAGAAGATCGAAGAACTGCACTAACTTGTACATACATCCTCAAAATCCT